>JAPDSC010032339.1:18561-30254 GCA_026290005.1 Latrodectus geometricus | reverse complement strand
ATATATATATATATATATATATATATATATATATATTAAACAAATTTATTTATTTGTTTTTAAAAAATATTTTTTTTAAATTGCTTAGTATTTAAAATTTTTTTAAAAGTACTTGAAAAGTTTTATTCGTGAATTCATTTAATGCAATATTTACAATGATGTTATTAGGAGCATGTTTTTTTTGTAGTAATTCTTATATATTTAGTATTTTTATTGACTTTTCAAGTATGTATTATGCATTACTATGCTACATTTTATTTAAACTTCTTGTTAAATTTTAATTTTTAATACTTTTCATAATCCAGTTTGATGTAACAAAAATCGAATTCTTCAACGTCCGCGTTTATTAGCCAGTTCTGTTATTTTTGTAATTATATATTTTATCTAATTATTCACGCAAAATCAATAATTCTGATATGATTGATAAATTTTCTTAAGAAAATTTGATATTTTATTTTAGTTTCACTCTGAATTCTAAATCAAGTTTTTTCAGCAGTATAGTAGAATTGGTCTTAGCGTGTCTCCATTTATACTATATATTGTAAAAGTTAATTGTAAAAACTATGATGTGTGATTTCGATTTTATGTACTTCAAGAATTGAAAATTATTTATTAATATATCTAAGAGTTGCGTACCATATGGAATTAAAAAAGTTATGCATGCCACAGACTGTGTTGACACTTATTCTTAATCATTTAAATTTTTTCAACTTGGGCCACATTTATGTATCTAGTAATTGAAACCCGTTCTTTTAGGATGCATCTCGTCTTTTCCCTAAATATTATATATTCATGTATTTTTGACGAGGAAATACAGAAAATTTCAAAACATTACACGATAAACTTACAAGCAGAATTCAGAACGGTTGAATCTATATTTTATTACTCAGCAGTGTCTAGTATTGAACTTAGAACCTTCCACTCCGAAGAATGCTATATTATCTGAAACCTTATAAGTTATTAACTTAAGTTGAGCATTTATATTTATAACAATCTGTAATATGATATCAGTTTAAAGTAATATCAAATTTGTATTAGGGGCAGACTTCATTATTGTAAACCCTGTTAATAATTACACTTTCCAACAATAGTCCTATTAACTATTACAAGATGGCGTTACTGTGGAAAGAATATATTGAACGGGAAAACTAAGATATTTTTGGCTCTTGAATAACTTATTTCTTACCATCCACATTTACATTTATTACTTACCGCAGATTATTTCAAATCGAAAATTCAACACCTATAATTAAAATAATTTAAGTAATATTAACAAAACTTTTCATGTAATCTACTAGTTGAAGTTTTTTTTAAATGCTGTTATGTAATGTGACTATTTAACTTCACATTCGACGATTGTACCGAGGGCAGACTTTTCTGTATCACGAACTTCTTTTAATTTTTATTTGTCTCGCGATCTGTGACGATCAGTAAGTTTTTGATATGCGGTCATAAAAATTTGCATCCGCATTTCCCCAAGATGTCTAGGTAGTCCACCGGTCTATCGCGTTTTTCTTAACACCCTCATCTGCCCTTGAAAACTACACCTTATTTTTTCTGAACAGAGAATCATCACGAATTCCATCTTTTATTCCTAAAATTTTCCCGAAATTTCACAAAAATTCTTGATTCTTATTATTTCTAAAAGAAATTCAAAGTACTTTTGAGTTTACCTGATGTGATTTGAAAAAAAAAAAAAAATCTTAGGAAACGTAGATCTTTTTATTCTTTTACTTTATACAATATTATTTCCATTACAATGTAATATTTTTTCCATTACAATATATATTTTATTTAAAAAATAGTCGAATAAAACTCTTTCTTTATAGAAATCTAAGCCTATTTAAAACATTAAATCCCTAGTTGTTCATGCGAAACTTTTATATAAAACTTATGAAGAATACATTTATCATTATTTGTATTCTTCATAATCATTATATAAAAGTTAATTATTTATAAAATTTATTGTTTTATAAATAATAAGCAAATGTTTATTATTTTTTATAAATTAATAAATTTATTCTTCATATGAATTAAAAATATTTCTGGTTCTCATTTATTGTTTTCTTCTTTAAATATTAATTTGATTATGTTTACGAATGAACAAAATTTCTTAACGTAATGTAATTAGCATTACTTATAAAATTATGATTAAAAGTATCGTTTTATTTTTAGTATATAATGTCATATCATCCAATATATATCATCTCACGTTTCTTTTTTTGTAAGTAAAAGAACGTTTCATTTAGAATTGTTTGTGTCCGAAATTTATATTTATTTTTAAGTTGTTTAGAAATGATTTAGAAAAGAAACTGAGTTGACGTATGACATATAACATAGTATTCATGACAACATGGGAGATGCATTAATATTACATTTTATATTATAAAAGGAATTTTTACAATAGAATTTTTTCTTAATTTTATAACAAATCATTGGATTAATTTTATAATTTCGTTTTATTTGTTTTTATCCTGTTTTTCTTTGTAAAATAAAATTCATTTGTTAGCCTTTTTGATTTTAAATCGTGTTTTAGTATATTATTTTTAAAAAAATCGTTTTTGTCTATTTAAACTAAACATAAAGTGAATGTTATGATTTATTTATTGCTCGCAATAACAATCAAATATTAGTATTTAATGTGCATTACATGCTACATGAAATAAATTTATCTTTACTGAATGAGTAATAAGTATTTATTTTTTAATAGCGGTATCAATCTCCAATAATATATAAAATAATCCATCCCACTAAGATATTGGCCAACATTTTCTTTCCGACTGCTCACTGAAGAGCTTATCCCACTGACAAATTGACTTGTGGGTGGACAAAATTGTATATTTAACATTATCGGTGAAAATGATTATTTGTTTCACTCACAGACCAATTAGAAGTAAAATAAAGTGACGTACACATGATCTCAACTGTAACAAAAGAAACAACCACTTTATGGTTACAAAAATTTAGTTAAGTTATTTACAATTATTTACTTCTAGAAGCTGTATAACTGGGTAATAATCATATCGGAAATATAAAAAAAGTAATATTATTGGTTTTTGTGACAATATCAGTATAACAACTTGTCCTTTCCTCTCTATGCTGTACCAAACAAACGAAGGTTCTGCAGCACTATAAATATTTAACGTGAACTAATCTTGTCGTTGCTGTAATTATTATATCCAGTAAATAAGTAATTATTCCTTTTCCTGGCAAGTTTCTGGGAACCTAAATCCCGAATCCAGCTGCATTTAACTAAGCATTAAACGAAACTCAGGAGGCTGCGGTGGGTTAGTTAGGGCGTCGTTCTCGTCACGTAAAGGTGGTGAGTTCGAATCCCGGCTTAGCCGAAGATCTGTCGTGTTCACTAATGGCGACTGGCGCACGTAAAATATATCGGGTCGCAATGACCTCTAGGTTCTCATTCCAAATTAATACATCTGGTGGTATGTGGAGCCAGGCTTTGGGTCTTCACTGGTTTCAATCTCTAAATTGGAAGATTTAGATGGTGCTGCCATCTATGAGCCAAAAGTCGTACTTTAACCTTCGTATAAGGGTGCTCTATTCAAAAATGGAAGACGCTCTCTCTCTGACTTCATTCGCAGAGTCTCTAGACGGGCGTTTTTGGCGTTGCCAACTGTCATTAGTAACAACAACACGAAACTCGGAATGTCACTTTGGTACTCAAATCAGAATCGGTGTCTTGTTCCTATGGGACTAGCGCAACACATTTTCCTAACTTCCTGTAGAAATCTAGCATCTAGAACAATTTCCATTTCTCCGTAATTTCGAAATAATAACAGACAAAATACAGTTACCCCGCAATGTTTCTTCTAATTAAATTTATATATAAGTTGTATAAATGTATGCATATGAGCCGTTTATATTTTGAAAATGGCCTAACTCCATTTATCTTCAAATCGAGATATTGTTAGTGTAAAGATCTACACTAGATTTTATTGAAGTAAGAGTTTGCGTTTCAATGAATTTAAAAATATACGTATAAGATACTAATGAGTCATACTGTTTAAGTGTATCTAAGGGTGTTACTTTAAAATATTTTTGATTTTTGATAAATGACATGAAGTTGTACATGTAACCATGGTAACCGAAAAAAATTGAAAAATGGAGTTAGGTTAGTACTTTTTTAACGGCTCATATGCCCATCTATTTAAGTTAAGCGAAAAGATTTTAGCATGCTATATTTTAATATAACAAAACTAAAAGGATATATCCCTTTTTTCTGATAAATATTTTTGAATTAACTAATAATTGAATTGGCATCCTTGAGAATGAAAAAATAAGTTTTGATTAAAATTTAAAATTATAGATGATTACCCTAAATTAGATAAATCCCTACACGGATTCCTTAATTTTAGAACATAAATCTTTATTAATAACTTAAGTAAATTGATTCCATGAATGCAAAATTATGTTTTTATTTAGTACTCATATTCAATTCTAGAAGAAAATTATATATTATTAGTTATTAATAAATGATTGGTTTCTATCGATTAATCATTCCAGAGTTATTGCACATCGTTTTTGAAAAGGTAGTAATCGAGATGGGAGTTTTTTCACATTCGATTTTTCTCTTATTGCTTTTTAGTTTTATTTATTTACCTTGATTATAGTACAAGATATTACTTATTGTCCTGGGGCAACAACAGCAGTGCTTCAATCTGGCTTCGAAATTGAACTAAATCGAAAAATCAATTATTGCTCCTGGCGCCAACTGTCCCAATTGAAATTATTGTACCAGAAAGAGAATCTCCGACGAGTAAATTAAAATCTTTTTGTCAGTGTTTCATTTTAAGTTTTACCTATCATATTGTAATCTAAATCAATACTTCAATATTTCGATTTTTATTAAACGTCAATGAATGATTCGTTGATTTGTTTGATTAGAAAAAACTTTCAAAATCCAGTAATGATTGACGTTATTAGATAGTGAATAAAAGCAGTATACATTTTATAAAATATTTTGCAAAATTCTAGAATCGGAAATCTATATCTTTATTGGAAATATATGCTAAAAATTATTTGGTCACATTCTAATATATATAAAGAATTTGTTTTTTATAATTATAGAACAGTATTTAAAATTGTGCATTTCGTGTGTATTATCTGTCCACAGAAAGAATATTTGTAAAATACATATGAGATGAAGAATCTTTGTCTTTTTCTGAAGTGAGCTAGATTTGGAAATATTTTATCACTTTCTAAGTTAAGGAATCTAAGCACTTAGTTTGTGTTTGGCAAAATAATCAGACACATATTGTATTAATCTATTATATCTTTAGTATGGTAATAACGTTTCACGGAAAAAAAACCCAGATGTTTTCCATCTTAATATATTTATATAGAATTAATTTAATATCTTTTCAGTGGGATGAAAAACTATATTTCACTATACCAAACATAGCAGAAAACTTGAAAATATTATATTCTTTTAAGCAATATATTCTCTGAGAGATTAAAGTGAATCCCCTAGCATCACCATCGGTTACAGTTAGCATCTTCTATTCTCCAATTTCTTATCACATCTTGTGATCATCTTTTCATCCCCAACCTGCCGCCTACCATATCTAGTGGTTAGCGTACCCGACTACGGATGGGGAGGACCTGGGTTTGAATCCCTGCTCGGGTATGAATGTACTTTCTCTTTCTCTGTGTTTCTTGTCCTTTTCTCAGATGATGGATGAATGTGGCGCACTGTATAAACGGGTTAGTGCTGGTGTGACGTGGGTAATGCTACTCGCCTCTGTGACTTGGTTCACAGGTGTCCACCGGGTAACGATAAATGAGTAGCAGTTTCCCGCCTTGTTGTGGCGAAGGGTTCTTCTTCTTCTTGAGCTTGTCAGATATGTGGCACCTCTGCATTGTTGCATTTTGTACCATACTCCAAGGTGGCGAAGGGTTAATCACCTAAGTGCCCGCCATTAGAAAAAAAATCACTCACCTGCTGGTCAACAACATCACTTGGTAATTCTACCATGTATATTATTTTACCATGGATTTCGGAGAATAGTCATTTGACCATTTGTAGAAGTAGAATATATTTCGTTTCCTGAAAAGTGTTTAGTTAGAATTTTCTATCCCCTAGGACTTTTAACGAAACTAAAATTACAATAACTTACTAGTACTGATGACCATACTCATAAGAATAGAATCGGTGATCAACGGAACTTTTAAATTGTCTTTGATTACCAAACTTTGAAAGATATTCTTGTAGGGAGATTTTATTGGTGAGTTAACGCCATTACAAACGATGAAAATTCCGCATCGACTGTCTAAAGCAAAAGGTACAACAATAAATATGCATTTCATATTTCCGTAATCTATAATCAAATTTGTGATAGCTTACAGTTGACTATAACTATAAGTGGCGTTTCTCATCGAAACTTTGAATGGAAACTTGATTTACATAAAATATGGAACTCATTTTCTGCAATTTTACCTATCAAAAACATTCTGGCACGAAAACATCAGAATTTATTTCGGTATGGTTACAGCACGTCACTGCCATCTGCAGGTACTTTAGCACTTTATCTAAGCTTATTTTCCACGAGATAATGTCCGTTTGTGATACGATTTCTCAAGCAATCAAATCGGTTACTCGCTCGTAACAGATAGTGATGCTTCCTCGTGTGTAATGATACAGAGCACCAACAACATCGCTTGCTTTTTTATACACAGGGAAGTTAAAAACTTCTCGAAAACTGGTTTTTTTTCAAATTTGAACTTTAGTCTGTTTTTTAAGGAACTGAGAAGTTCGTATACGTCAATCGATATTTAGATGAATTGAAAGAGGAAAAAACAATAGAAATATTTACATGGCCTTCACTATCCTTGTGTATCATGGATTCTTGCTCGTGTTTGTAGCTGTCGATTTTCGTACCAGCACAAAAAGGTGTCTGAACTGTAAAAGTTGTGTACGTAATATTCTTAAAATTTAACCTTAAAGTGCATGGACTTTTATGTGTGGATAAATATTTGAAATCTATAAAGAAATTGATTTTTTTTAATTCCTAAAATTATAAATATATTGTTATTCATCACTCATCTTATTCTTCGTTATACATTCCTTCTATCTAAATATAATTTTTACTATTTTTATTATTTTTTTATATAAACAATTGTAATTCGTAATACTTAATTAAATATAGGATGTACTCAGATAGCTATAAAGTTGTAACAAATAAAGAAAATGTTAAAAATAATAATTACTTTCACAATGGATAAAAGAGTTTTGGTAAAATTAAAATTTAAAAAAAATGTGTGCTAAAATTACGACATAAAAAAATATGAAGTTTCAAATGTACGATGCACATGTACATCGCTATGCATTTAAAGGATAAAAGCAAGAAAGAAAAACACCTAAAACTGACTATATTTATAGATAAAATGAAAAATTGTATGTGTTAGATACCTGTCTCTCCAAAACAAAACTTGTTATATTGTATGAGAACATTTACAATTTTTTATATAATATAATGAGTAAATTTTTATCACTTTGCAGTTCTTTTAAGAAATCGGCAATCAAAAATCAAGAGACGGCACTGATAGTTACAGATACCATCTTCTAGTCGTCCTTGTAGGAGATTTTAGATTGTAGGTCAAAAGACCAATAATAAATGCATAGGATGAAAAATCACCATTTGTGTATTTTCTTATTTTTATGGATATTTCATGTCAGATACTGTATCACTTACGTAGTATCACGAATGATATTACCTCACATTTATCGCCACTGCTTAACGCCAATTGTTCCAACGCAATTGAGTATTGGCTCAAATCCGCTTATATTCAATGGATTTGAACTTGGAACCCTTCATTTCGAAAACCATGATCATTCCGCAATGTTACCATTATGAGTCACCCTTCACTATCTAGGTATAATTTCCTTAAATTCATTAGTTTAAATTGATCTTCCAATAACTGAATTGACTTTGAAACTTCAATTGCACGAAGAACTGTAGAGATGTTTAATTAAATTTGTGTTACAATTTTTTGACACGTTATTTAGCATCCATCTATGTATTATCTTCTAGGAATACATGGAACACAAAATAAAATTACATGAAATTATTATAAACGAAAAAATTTCTAACATTCTCCATCGACACCATCATTCTTTCCAACCCTTTTCAAAAACAAATATCTGACGTCATCTGGCTGCCTCCGCAGCGCCATCTCGCAATCGTCGTAATCATATTAGAACCTTACGATCCTTCATAATTTCATAATACACTTCATAGTAAGAAAGTTACCAAATTTTAGTTTTAATTATTTAAAATGATTTGGTTGCTGATTTGGTTGATTTAAAATGATTTTGATGGAGTTGCTGATTTTTGGAATACCTTATTAAAATGTTATATTATTTATTATTTTTTTTTCTTTTGTATAGTAAACTTAAATTTATTAACGTAACTTAATTTTTTTTAAACTTGCCCAGAAAATTTTATTCTGAAATGTATGATATACCCTTTTGATTTGAAAAATTTAGATAATTATCAAACTGTTAATTAGTATACGGGTACTTACGTATTAACGTCACCACTGCTAATTTTACACTGAAAACTTGGTAGAATTAGTGCTTAATCTATTGTTACAAAATTTCTTTTACTACTTATGAAAAGTATACTTATAATTAGAAAAAGAACTTTTCTAATTATAAGGAAATTTCTTTGAAATTCACTCGACTTAAAAAGCTGCGGTGGAGTTAATACTTAAGCACTGTACACGAGTTTCTAAATAAGAAATACTTATTTAGAAACTCGTGTACAGTAACTCGTGTACAGTACTTACGTATTAACTCGTGTACAGTACTTACGTATTAACTCGTGTACAGTACTTACTTAGAGAAAGGAATAAATGAGTATCAATAAAGTATTTCTTTAATTTCAATAAAGAAATACTTTATTGAAATTAATATTATACACTAATTTATTCCTTTCTTTAATAAATATGAGATGAACTGTGACAACTATTTTGTTTCTTTAATATCCTTGAAAAGGAATTTAAAATACGTGAATTGGAAGAAGTTCTTGAAAAAATCTGCACATTCCTGAATATTTTCCGTATCTGGTAAACTATTAGAAATATCGGAAGCGAAGAAATAAGACGATTAGATTAAGGTTGAGTTGCAAATAAATCGTTCAATTGTTTGATTAGAGGTCCGAGTGAAGGTTAAGTCCATGCTGGGAAATGAGGCCGACAAGAGTGACAACTTTTCCATTATTGGTTAACCTTGGTCTAGTAGTGTTTTGACTGAAGTTTCCTAAACTGAAAATAACTAAATCATGTTTATCGAGTTCTTTCCTCCTGTTTCCCTGACAATCTCGGCATATCTAACTTTTTTTCATTAAAAAACGAGCAAAATCATTGGGGTTAAGATTAATTTAACTAAGCAAGTTCTGTTGTAGGTTTTTTTAACCCTAGTTTTTTTTATATAATAAATATTTTTAATAATATTTATATATAATGAATATTTATAAGTAATCAGTTATGGTTATAGTGTTTCAAAATCATAAGTTTTAATAAAATGATCCTAAAAAAATTGCAAATAATAAGTTGAATGTTGAAAAATATATAAGAGGAAGCAGTTATTGGAGGTTGTAGTCTTGTGCTAGCTAGGCTGACATTATGGGGTGCGCTGCTCCACTTTTCCAACTGAACCGTAATTTGGTGTGGAGTCCGACTTCCTCAGTATTCACATGCCATTGGTACCCGATTATAGGGTAGGCAACCATTCATAACCCATTTATACTGAGAAAGGACAAGGACAGGAAAAAAAAAAAAGTACATCCACGCCCGAACCGAGATTGGAAGCCCAGGACCACCCCATCCGCAGTCAGGCACGCTGACCACAGAACAAGGTTGAGCGGCAGTTATAGGTAACGTCAATGAATGTTGGGCGAAAACGCTTTCAGAAATTGATATTAGACTTAAAACTAAATTTAAATATAAAAAGAAATCATTCTTCATGGATTATTTGATTGATTTAATTAATAAATTTTAATTTTCCGGTACAGATGAGGCAAAGTTAGGATTTTGTTTATTTATTTTTTTAGAGATATGTGTATGTTTGTTATAAAATTTGGTTTAAAGAATAATAAACTAACTATATAGATAATATACTTTTGAATTTAGAATGAACATTGTGAGTTGCCGTATATCATTTTTTGTTTGATTAGAAGGAGTTGGTTCATAAAAAAAAAATTAGTTGTGTAGGTGTGATGATATGGTAAAGTTTAAAAACATAGGGTTATATCTATTATTTATTTATTTTATCGAGTGCCAGTCAGGCTGGCCATATGGGGAGTGCTATTCCACTTTTCCAACTGGTTCCATAATTTTTGTGTGGAGTCCAACTTCCTCAATACACACATGCCGTAATTACTTGTTTATAAGGTAAGCAACCATTCATACAAAGAAAGGACAGAGACAGAAGAGAAAAAAAAATACATCCATGCCTGAACCGGTATTTGAACCCTGGACATCCCTATATGAAGTCAGACACGCTGACCACTAGACAAAGTGGGCGGCTATATCTATTATATATTAACTATATAAAATATAAGTAAATAACAATTTATTACACAATTCTAATGGCTATTTTTGCTGTAGAAACAATATATAGTAAACTCTATGTAAAATGTATTAAAATGTGTAAATAAGCCTCAGTCAGATCCACAAGATTTAGTTTCTGTTTCATTAAGTATCATCTGGCTTTTAATAATATTTTTATAATTGTCATTCATAAAGTACCCGAAATGGAAGCCAAGAAAAGTAAATTATTTTTAGCATTTTTGTACCATTGAAATTATTAATGGTGACCATTGTTGAATTATATTTTGAAATAATGCATGTAAAATAATTTAATTATTTGAATTCTAACTAAATTGTATCGGTTAATGGACAAATTGAATTAAAATCATGTGTTTTGATTTTGTTATACCCCCCCCCACACACACTCACTCATTTGGGTTATTTAAATTACCATTTTTTTTAAGTTCATTGCCACTTGTAGTCTTGAAAGCATTAGGGGATGATTTTCTTTATAAGATTATTACTAAAGACTGTTCGACACTACGTAGCAAACAGACTAATGAACGAAAGCTACTGTTATGTATCTATCTCAACTTACTTTCGTGTATAATTTTCATTGCTTGTGAAACGAATTCATATAGCGCTAGTAAAAAAGAAAAGAGAAAATAAACTTACAAGTATTCGTTGCAATTGCACAAAATAGATAAAAACATCTATTTTTCACCAGTAACTGGTATCGAACCTTCTTACACTCAGAAGAATGAAAGACCCGTCATTAGGCCTCTAACAATTAAAAGATCTTTGCTGATTTTTGATGAGGCTAATGTTAACTATGAAAAATGTCTTTGTTCGATGAATTCAAATGTAATCTTTCTTTAGCATCCCTCATTGATTATATTTTTGTATCTTATGAATTAGATGCAGCGGATGAATTCATGCGTTAGATGTATAAATGCCTTTCATATTGCTTTAAATACATAATAAAGAATATTGAAAATATTTAGGAAAACTTTTTATATTTCAAATCTAGAAAAATGGAATGAATTTGTGAGCTCCCTGTTCCTATTATATATTTTAAAGATAACAGCTATACCAAGATGTGTTATATATATATATATATATATATATATATATATATATAT
>JAPDSC010032339.1:0-17702 GCA_026290005.1 Latrodectus geometricus | reverse complement strand
TATATATATATATATATATATATATATATATATATATTAATTTGGGGAAAAAGTTATCCATTATTTTTTCGGTAGACGTCTGTTGTGATCGCTATCTTGTGAGGTATCTATCAAACAATTTCAAATTTATGATCATTGGAAAGGTGACATTTGACACTAAAATATTCTCTTGCGGTTTTTTGTTTGATTCATTCAGTTACGAGTACAAGGTTTTAAAAATAGAAGACAGCAAACAGAAAATTCGAGACATTTTAGTTTTTCTTTTATAATGGCGAAAATGCTAACCAGGTGGCTAAAATTGTGAAAGGTCTTTATCGTCCTATGTATGACTGTTACAACCAGTTACGCACAATTTTGGTTACGTCGATTCCGTTTGGGTATTTGGATGCTATAGATGCACCTCGCATGGATACGACATCGTCGAGAATGTCTTTAAATTATCAAACTTGACAGCATGTCAGCAGTCGTAGCTTCTCACAATACCTTAAAATCTACATGAAAACTGTTTTAAACCTTTTTACAAAGCGAATCTGAAAGAAGTTATAAAAAATTCACGTAAAAATAATGTATTTCTTTTTCCTCAACCTAATATATAATGAAAATAGAATTGATTTTTAAAAGTTTGGATACATTACATTATTATATTTTTATAAGTGGATGATGTACGGAGAAAAACAATTATTAAAAAGATGTTATATTCTGAGTTTGAATGATTAAACTATTCCATAGTTTTTCTGAAAATTGTATTCAGAGATTTATAAAACACATTGCATTTTAAATGTTATTACATTCGTATATTTTATTTATAATCGATACACTTAAGCCTAGTAAGCTCACCACTCACAGTGAATTTTAGTCATTAAAAAGAGTGACCATGCACTATTACTCAAACAAGTATATGTATTGTCTTCTTCGTATATTTGGTTGCAAAGTTAGGCGCTAAGTGACTGTTGTTCTACAACTTTGTAATTGTTTTTTCATGGTTCTTGTTTTATTTACAAGATGAAACATCTAGCTTTATGCTTTTATCTCTGAATATTTTACTAGTCGTCGTATATGTACTTCGATATTCGATCTTTTGTGTTTGAATTTCATATCACGTTTTTAAAAGAACATTATGCTATCGTATTTTATGGACGTAAACGTAAAAGTTGGTGGGAAAAACTTTTTTTAGTCTTTATTTAAATAATTGAAAATAGTTTTTAATTAATTTTCTTAAAAATAAGTCAATTTATATATATATATATATATATATATTTTTTTTTTGAATATTGGCTTAGTATAATTTCAAGAAGTTATTTAAGTTATTGCAAAATAAACTATTGACTTCTGAATCTGCTGCATTTTTTATGATTGTTGATTATATATTGATAAGTTTAATATATTACAACATCTGAAGGCTAACTGTTGGGGCTTTGTTGGAAGTATCACGAATGCATATTTTACTGATACGGGAAAAGTTCCCGTAAAACATTTTTCAATCTTAAAATTTTAAGTCTTTTAAAATGTGAAGATAATTAATATCTTCTGCCTGGATTAAAAAAAAAAAAAAAATCAAAATTTTTGATCAAATCAAATATATCGTTTCTTGAAAAAAATACTTGTAAATAATGTTATAGACTTGAATGCAGTTAGCTAGAAATATAAAAAAAAAATCAAAATAAGTCCACCTGTCACTTTAAAAATACTATACTAGTTTGATATACTGAATTTTCGGTAATAAAAATATTAGAACACTTAGCACGAAATATAAAATAAATTTATAGCTTTTGTTCCTTAATATATTGTTTCTCAAAAATTACTTTTGCAGTAATTATGATGTAATTATCATTGTGTTTAAAGCAATGATTGTTCCATTGATTTAACAGTTCAAACTTTTGTCTAAATTTATATTTTTATTAATATATTAGGAAAATTAATGTGTATATGATTGTTAAAAAAAGATTATTCTAATATGTTATTTCATTTGTAAATTTTAATATTTTAATTCTTCGTTTTATTTTAATAAAGTTAGAAATAGAATGGGTAAAAATGCACATTACCATTGACGTTATTAATTTATATAAAAAAAATGTACGATTTTTCTATTGTTTTCTTTTATTGTTCTTTTTTGATTTATCTATTGTTTCGAATAAAAGCTACTTCATTTTTTAAATTTAATAACGTCATCAGTATTTTACTTAACTTTTCTTTTCAAAAATAAAATTTGTGACTGAAATGGCAACGCCCTAACTGAAATCGACTATTGCAGGGTGGCCTGTGCTCTATGTCGGACACCGTGGAGAGCTTCAAGGAACTGGGCAGTTCCCCGCAGCCCAGTGTCCGAATAAAACACCTCACCAGGTGAGTAAGTCATCACTTCCATACATAGTATTTAACTAAGAAGAAAAAGTGCATATCTGTCTCATGGTAAAGATTTACTGCACGGTCATTATTGGCGACTTTTTCAAAAAGTCGCCTGAAATGTCGCCATTTTGCCCTAGCGAGGTCTAAAAATGAACTAACAGAATATTGAAAAATATTGCCTGATTGGTCGGAATCCCTCATCTGCGGTCGGATCTAATTGGTCGGAATTGTTTGGATTGCCAGAAAATGTTATTTATCGCCAAATGTGGAAAATCGCGCCACAGTGACCGTACTGTAAATCTTAGCCCTATCTCAACATGCCCTGAAGGGTAATTAGTATGAAGAAACATATATATCAAAATTTCTCCTTCAATGATATAATTTCGGCAAGATATCTTCGATTGTTTGAGAGATGTAAACTAAAATCCGGTTTTTAGAATTTATTTTGAATTTAATATATGTTATTTACTTTAAATTTTTGCATGCTTCTTTGATGAAATGCCTGAATGAAATGCAAAGGGGAAAAAAAAAAAAAAAAAAAAAAAAAGATTTGATTGAAATTCAAGAATGAAAATTAATTTTATTAAAATAAACTATACAAAATTTAACTTTCAAATTATTATTCCCGATTTAAATTCCATCTAGGAATTCCAATTTTTGAACAATACTTTAATGTATTTGAAATCTGCATGTAATAATTGTATTTGAATAAAGGATAATTCATGGAATATTTAGCATTTTTAAAAGATAAGTCGTATTGTTTTGGTCTTTCTAACCAAAATTAAATAATTTGTTAAAAAATTTATACTTCCTATATAGTAAATGTTCAATTAATAGACAGTTTTCCGTGGGGTTAATTAATTAATTTATTTTTTAAAATATCAGTTGAAACATGTTTTCTTTTTCTCACTAATTTTGCTTTCCAAGTGGCTCGTCGGAAAATATTTATTTGCAACAATAAAATTTGTTTGATGGGCATGTTGAATCTTACCTTTAGAGTATGAATATTGTTAATGAAATTGTCAACTTAAGTTAATTCAAAAAATTTGATTTTTCAAATTGCGTGGAATAATTTTTTTTCTATATTTTTTTAAGCTATTTCTTATTTTGGTGTTTGATTTAGTCTTTATTTAGACTGCCTAATATGCTTAGCTTAATTTATAAATTATTAATTATTTTTTTACATATATTTACAAATTATTGATATTCAGATTTTATCTTCAAATGGATTACTCAAAATAAAATTCAATAATCAAAAATAATATTATATAATTCACAATTTTTGACTGTATTTATTAAATATACTTCAAAACATTAAATTCCTATTCCAGAAGAACATATGTTATACACGTAAAATTTACACAACAGAAAGAAAGTTAAGATATACACAAATGAATAGTTTTTCAACATTTTGCAGTAAAATTAGTGGCTATAGCATCAACAATGTGTTTAAATCAAGGCAAACCACCCCAGGATTTAAATAGTCAAATTGCATTTGAAATTTTTACCTGATAAATATCTGGTAATTATTTATGTAAGAAAGAAATGTTTACTATAAGCACACACTCTGATCTTATAGAGGTCGAACTGTGATCTACCAGGATCGCTGTTTATCGCGTTACACGACTTGCTAGCGAATATGGGATCGATCGGTTCAAGATGGGCATACGGAACGCCGTTCCGTATCTCAACGGCCCTCTATCAGTAGCAGCTGGGAAGATAAATGATACCATCGTGGACTTAATGGATTTTGCAGCCTCACCACGATTCCTGGTTTAATGGAATCGTTTGCGAGACCTGCATGAATTGTGCGATGACGAATAGAGCAAAATACATCGTAAACTTCGAGTTATGTCACATATTTTCCATTGCAATACGTCTGTTATGTCTATCACAATACATCAGTAGTGCCTTCAAATAATGATAAAAATGGAAGTAAGAATGGCGTAATGCTGTATTTAAATTAGAATCCTGGTCCCTTTTACAGCCTCAGGATCCGTGTTTTTCTGTGCCATAGAGAATGCACATTGTCAAGATGGATTCGACTTCGTCATGTTGTTCCATTACCTGGAATGAGAGTATGGGGTGTCGTTGGACCCACATACAATAAAGTGATCATATCTCGATGGATTATCTACTTTATGTCGAATTTACTTTAAATGGTAGCCATTGCATTTCTATTGTGCTAAAGGAGTGAATCTGTTCTTTATAACGAATCCCACGAAACGCTTAAGTTTTAGTACGATTAAGCAATACAGCATATTAGCAATATTGTACATACATTCCGTGATATATAAAATATCTGGTTCCACCATTACTATTCAACACGTTCTCCACTCTTTTCCCGATAGTTAACATTTTGTTATCGACTGTCAAACGACTGTATCGTCACCTGCAGTCTCACCACCACCACCTGATCTAAACCTGAATTTGTCACGACTGGTTAGGTCGTGTTGAAGCTGTATGGGGAGCCGCACCTGAACATGTCACCTATCTCTGTAAGGCTCGATCCCCTGGCTTCTTTTTATGATGAGTACTTCTTAGGATTTATGCTTTCAAACTTTTGAAAATTTAATCACGTTAATTCCAGTGCAATGTGTTTGTGAAACACATATTGCTTTATGTTATGCATTTCCTTTATGGTTCAGCAACTTGAATGCCAGTAGTGTATAATAAAACCATAAAAAATTTTGCATTTCGTAATATATATAGTAAAGTTATTAATTAAATGCGTAAATATTAGTTAGTTGTACAACACTGATGGTTAGAGAGTATATTGATGCTTAGAGAGCTCTGGCATACACTCAAGAGCGTGTGTGAGTTTATTTGACATCATTGTTTACTTAATTTTGTTTTAGATCAAGCCAAAATGACCCCATGGTTGGGGCATCAGTAATTACCGTGGCACAACTGTTTGCAGATTGCTGAAGGTTATGACTGCATACAATAATAATGACAAATCAACATCTGGGAGGAACATTTGTAGAAGTTCCTGTGACCTGTTCACTGTGACAAGTGGATTTTAAGGAAAATTGTGACTATCAGAATGAAAGTCACGTCAGCATAAGTAACTTTAAAGCTGAATGACATTTAAAAAACCCAGTATCGACGTGACTTATTCACATCAGATTCACCATCAGCGGATTCCCTCTGATGTTGACATCAAGGTAATGAGATAGCTGATATTTTGACCAAGGCGGGTGTTGGGGATGATCTTCAAGATGATTGAGCTCGCTGAACCTCTTACTTTTTTGGAAATTTTTCGAGAGCTAAGAACCAATTTAAAATCATATGGCTCGCTACTTCATTTCATCACTGGTATAGGAGCAGTCGCCAAGGGGGTTCTTGTATGCAGTAGACAGGATCAAACCGCACTTACTCGCTTTCTCAGTGGACACCATAAAACTATGAAGCTCTTTGAGGGTTCTAATCAATTTGAAGACTGTACAAAGTGTTTTATGGAGGAAACTTCTCCTGAACACATTCTTGCTTGTATGGGCTTCTCCAGGCTGAGCCTTACTGACACTCCACTTTTAGTTTTGAACTTCTTCAAGGTGCACAGGATCATAGACTTCATTTAGCCCCGGTAATCTCAGGGATGTAAAACAACACAACAGCTACAGAGTCGACGTATATAGTTCGAAAGGAATTAGATGTGCAATATATTTAGGACATAGTTACGATTGCAAAACCTCCTGTCGCATATGTAACTTGGAAACTGTGAACATAGGGGTGCAAAAACCATAAAACTTGGACTGTGGATCAATGGAAACAGATGTCGTTTTATCATGAGTGCTGTTTCTCCCCATATTCTCCTATCACAAGACCAATTTACGTGTGGTGAAGTACCACAGAAGACTACCAGTCACTTTTTCTCCTTGTCAGAGTGTGGTATAGGGGTGGTTCCGTAATGACTTGGGATTTCGTCTTTTGATCTTTGTCTACTTGCAAGGACAGGCTACTGCCATTGATTAAGTCAATTTTTTGGCCGCCCCCAATTCTTTTCTTCGGCTCAAAAATTGTTTCCCTGGAGATTGCATCTATTTCAATCATTATTTTGCAATTCTCTGTAGTCAAACTGTTCAATCTTAGGTTCGGAAACATTCACACTTTACGTGATCTGCCCCAATCACCGGACTTAAACATCTGTGATTTGTTTTGTAAGGAAGAGTGAGGGATATTGTGTTATTCTTCTCCTGCATATCTTTGAAAGTTAGAGCAGTTTCTCTATGTATATTATTGCAAATAGGGATTCGAACCGCAACTGAAGCGAAAAAAAATATCGTTTTATTTCAGTTCTATGTATCATCAGTTATTTTGGTACTGTAAGCAACTTATCAATATTTTCTAATTTAACGTTAACCATACAGTTATCATAACATGTTCATTGTTTCTCGAGTTCTTGCTTTGATGCTCACTGGTACTTTTCCGTTTTAGTTTCACGTGAAACTACTGGTAGAAGACAGATTTAATCCAGTTGCGTGAACTGGAAATGTAGATGATTTTTTTTTAAAGAAAAATATCAATCTTTATATTTTAAGCATGTCAGCCTGCAATCATCTACGGATGTTTCTATAGACTGTTAAGATAAACAAACCTATGCACTATATATTCTGATAATGGATAACAATGCCTGAACTCACCGTTTGTACAGTACTTGTTGGTTAATTATTTAGATTTGCATAGTTTATCAACTAAAAAAGGAAAATTTTCTAAATTTTGATAGAATTATACGCTTTGTTAATGATATTATTTTAGTACAAATAAGAATGTAAATAAAATAAAATTATTCACTCAGAACTGGTCACAAAACCGCTGTTTTTGGCGGAACAAAAATTGGAACTGAGCATATAAATATATAAACGAAAACCGGAACGAAAATAATTAAGCCTCAAAATCCTGGTTACAACCTCACTTATGCCATACAAAGCATGTATACGTCTGTTTCAAGGAGTATTAGAGTGGTTTTAACTGCCAAAAGTTGTCCCACACTTAGAGGCACTATATTAGGCACTATACAAATACTTCAAATATTACAAATGTGTATTTATATAATGAAAAATTGCACAAAATGAAGTGTTTTGCAAATATTGCAAAACATTTCCTTTTATATGAGTTTTCCACTCGACACTCGGATTAATTTCCCATAATTCTTAGCAGAAAGGCATGATGAGGAGAAAGGTACTTTTATATTTTGCTTCAAGTAATTACTGTTTGCATAACAATCTATATCAAATACACTGATATTTGATATATTTATTTTTAAATATTACATTTGGTATTATATTAGGTTGGGGAAAAAGTAATCCATTACTTTTTCGGTAGACGTCTGTAGTGATCGATATCTCGTGAGGTATCTATCAAACAATTTCAGATTTATGCTCGTTGGAAAGCTGACATTTGCCACTAAAATATCCTCTTGCGGTTTTTTGTTTGATTCATTCAGTTACGAGTACAAGGTTTTAAAAATGGAAGACAACAAACAGAAAATTCGATACATTTTCGTTTTTCTCTTGTAACGGCGAAAAAGATAGCCAGGGCAGCTAAAATTGTGAAAAAAGTTTATCGTCCTATATAAGACTGTAACAATCAGTTACAATCAGTAACAATTTTTGTAACAATCAGTAACAATTTTTGTTCGTCGATTCCGTTCGGGTATTTTTGATGTTAGAGATGCACCTCGCTTGTGGATACAGCATCGTCGAAAATGTCTATAAAATATCAAAAAGGATTGAAGTTAATTGCATGTCAACAGTCGTAACGCGCAAGACCTAAAAATCTACATGAAAGCTGTTTTAAACCTTTTTACAAAGCGAATCCAAAAGAAGTTACATAAAGTTCACATAAAAATAATGGATTTCTTTTTCCCCAACCTAATATTTAGTTTATTATATAGTTAGTTATAAGTATTTAGTTTATTATGACACTAAAAATAAGGATTTTAAAACAAAGATTGATAAATCTGTGAGTTAACGTTGTGTCAAATCTACGAAAATCAAAATAGACCAAAACATCGAAGTAGAAAAAAGTATTCATTATATGAAACTTGTTGATTTGCTTTTTGGTTAAATGCGAAAAAATAAATAAATAAATAAAATGCATAGAAAAATAACTATATTTTAATTCAAGCAGAAATTATTAATATACAAAAGAACAATTGAAATATTTGACTTATAAATTAATAATTCCTATTTATTTTATCCATCAGCATCTTCAATTGTATACGTTACAAGATAAAAACCAACGGTAGAAACATGCATAATAACATTCCATTTTATTTTTTCCTCCATATCTCTCTCAAACAGATAAAGAAAGCTGTTTTTAATTACCAGTAACCCCCTTATCCCAAATGAATCATGAAAACAAACGATTTTTGCGAAGATCGTCTGCATTTTCTCTCTATTGTACTTTTATCGTCTGCCGGGAATAATCGACACGAGTACTGAATTCCCTCACAGCTAGCAAAGGTTTGTTAATGATAATTTCTCATTCAATTGGAAAACGTCGATAATTACACACCCCTCTGTGTGAAAGGAAACAAATTAACCCGGGAACATTTTAGGGAGGGGAAACAAGTGGCCTGCGCCGTAAATTGAAATCGATTTACCCCCCCCCCTATTTCGGAACGAATGGGGAGCATTCCACGATAGACGGCTTCCTCTCTGTAATTTATATTTGTCAGAATTCTTTGTGAAGCAAAAGCATAGTTAATATTTGTAAGTACGATATATAAACATCTTTGGGGGGAGGAAATAATGAAATTAGATAATATACAAGGTAGTTGATTAATATTGATTTTTATTGTCTGTAAATATGTTTACATTATCCTCTATGAATAACAGTGTCATTATTTTTTTGGTTACTTTGTGCTGTTTTTATTTGTTTGACATATATACTAATGAGAAATTATTGGAAAATAATTTACCGTTTAATATTCTATGTATTGTTTAAATTAAGAAGATTGGATTTAATCACGAAATCACATGGTCTTAATTAATCCATTATACATAACCGCATTTCTTATGTTTGAAAATGTAAAAGTTTATTGCGCTATGCTTGTAGTTGCTTATTTTAATGTCCGAAACCGCTTGATATAATATCTTTTCCCTAATTTTGAACTTTTTTAAAACGACTTAGTCGACAACTGATCTGGCTTCACTCTCTTCGCCACCCCAGTAAAGGAAAATATAGAGTATATGCAACGTGCATGTTCTCAACACAGTAGTTATTGGGTGATTGTAATATCCAACAAGTTTTTATTTATTTATTATTTTTTTGTCGAGTGCCAGCTAGGCTGGCAATAAGGGATGCGCTGCTCTACTTTTCCAACTGAACCGTAATTTGATGTGGAGTCCGACTTCCTTAGTACACACATGCCATAGGTATCCGTTTATAGGGTAAGAAACCATTCATACAAGGAAAAGACAAAGATAGGAGACAGAAAGGGAAAGTACATCCATACCCAAACCAAGAACCCAGAACCAGGAATTTGCATTTTATTCTCATTACGAAATTTTAAAGAAAAATATAATCACTGTTTTAATAAATACTATCATTAGAAATTTAATTTTGAAGCAGATATTTTATTCCATATATAGAATTATTAGCTTTTATCGAGATATATGTAAGCAGATTGAATTTTCTTTATTCCAGTACAAATGTAGAAATACAATTTATCGTTTTTATTTTTCCGTCGTTTCTTTTTAAAACACAAATTCATCAAGGGTTTGCACTTTAATTATTTCATTTTGTTAAATTACTTAATGTTACAAACAATATTTCCGTGTAACATTTAATTTAATTTCAGTAAAATGGAATAGAAGCATGTTTATAGTTACTTAAGTCATAAACATTAAAATTATACATTTAATTATTTTTGTAATTACATAGTCTATAAATTTAATCACAAGTTTCTCTTTAATACTTCTCCTCAATTTAAAGGATTTATTTTTTTAAATTCCCGATTTATTCGAACGATAAACGAAGGCGTTATATTTACTAATCAGCTTAAGAAAACAGGCGCCGAGCCAATTTCGACAGACGACGACTTTCCTTTCACGGTTGCTTAAGTTTGCAGAATCACTTTCCGCGTTTTTAATTGAGAACGCCGAGAATTTTAATCACTCGTATCGAGTTTTCCCTGCGCATGGAAATTAACAATTAATTAATCGAAACAGCTTCATGATTGCAGTGCTGAAGTTGATGAGGAGCAGATATGTATCTTTCTCGATGAAGCGAAGACATTTTAATCTCTTCTAATGAAGGGGCTCCATTTGGGATTTCTCACAAATAAGGAAATCCCTTTTGCCTTAATAGACTAAAATTTGGCTGCTTTTATGATTCATTTGGCGAAAACATATTTTCGGGTTACAGACCGAGAATGCAGTTGGTTGTGATTTTTTGTTGTTTGGTATACATTTTTTTCTTTAAACTTTTTATTGGAAGTTTTTTTCTCAATTGATCACTGTATTATATCCTTAATACTTCTCCTTATTTGAAAGAGTCTCTTTTGAATGGTTTCTTTCATGTCTGTTCCTCAAAAATTTTAATTTTTCAACTTATATAATATGATGCTCAAAAACTGGTAATTTATTTTTTTTTCTTTCCAAAAAGTGGTTTTTATTTACTTGTGGTCCATTAGCGGACCTAGCCAGCCAACTTTCTTCGATCATACAGAAAAATCTGAAACCAGTTTTCAGGGGAAAAAATTATGAGTTGAAAAAATAATAATAGTTACTATATTTAAACCCAATCGATTTCAACTTCCCGCAGGCCGTAATGGTTGCCAAATTTCATCTAAAAACAAGAAACGACTACCTTCCATCTCACTTACACAAAGTCGTTGCTTCGCCAGAATGCACCCTCTGTGGACATGAGGGGATGAATGGCGAACATCTGGAGTCCTGTCCAGCTATCAACTAAAAACAGATCGAATGAGTTGCTCTCACTTAATATGTTGTTGTTGCACGTCCCTGATATCAGCGAATCTCAATTGAGTCCATGAAACTGTGCACCCTGAAGAAGTCCAAAACTAAAAGTGGGTTGCGTAAGGTTCTGCCTGGAGAGGCCCAGACAAGCGAGAAAGTGTTCAGGAGAAGCCTCCTTCAAAACCTGTCTTGGTGCAGCCTTCAAATTGCTTAGATCTCACAAAAAGCTTCATAGTTTTAAGGTGTCCAAAGAGAAAGCGAGTAAGCATAGTTTGATCCTGTCGATACCAGGGAACATCCTGGGTGATTGCTCCTATACCAGTGATGAACTGGAGGGGCGAGCCATATTTGTTTGGTTCTTAGCTCTCGAAGAAATTTCCAAGTAAGTAAGAGGTGCAGCAGACTCAGTGGCATCTCCAGACCCACCTTGGTGAATTCGTCAGATATCGCATTACCCTCTTGTCAACAAGCGAGGGAATCCGCTGATGGTGAATCTGACACAATAGGGAAAGGAATTTTAAGTTTTTGAGTATGTTAACTCCCACACTATCCTTCACTCTATACCAGTTAGCCATGTGTTGTATTGAGCTTCTACTATCTGTCAAGATCCAAATGTCACAATTATGGGCTGGAGCATTTCTAATTTCTCCCTGATGACGATGAACTCGATACGAAAATTAAAATAGAATTTGGGATTCCGCTGAATTTTAGAAATAAAAATCTTAATTTCATTTCAGGGGTCAATCACACACACACATGGTTCTGAGATTTGATAATGATGTTAGTTTATGTATTACCCTTTAATTACGAAATTCTTAAATATTGAAGTTGTGGTACTCCTTCATGCGCATTTCTTTTTGGCATCGTATCTGGCAATACCGTACACACATACGCTGCTATGAGTAAGTAACATTACAATATAACAATACTTTTTCAAATAGGGGGAAAATATATTAGTATAAAATATTTTATTACTCGGTAGAAAAGTAAAAAGAAAAAAAAATAATAATAGTATATTTGTAATAATAATAATAATAATAATAATATAAATATGTTCTCTGCTATGGCTATGCACAGGTTAAATTATTAAAATGGAGATCTAAAAATCACTTGCCTTCATTCTTGAAGCGAAAGAAGCTCCGGAAAGCTATGTCGCCTTGTTGGAAGTGATTACTTAGCTACGTAAGACATGCCGAGTTCAAACTAATGTTAATTGCTGTATTAATAACAATAATATTTTGAGGCAAACTTAATGTGGATTTCATTTATGTTGATTTTTCAGCGCTTTGATTTGTTATTTTGATCATGAATTTATGATGAACCACGAGGCCGCACATTATCAAGCAAATTTCTTCTTTTATAGGATGTAACAGTTTAATCTATGGTTTAACAAATATTTATATTTTTTACTATCCGTACGTGTTTTCTGATATTTTTATTATTCATTAAATATTGCTTCACGTTCAATATTTTTTACTTAAAATATTTTCTGTTGTAGCTCTTATTATTTTTTATTTACATCAATTAAAAACTTTTTTTATAATCATCATATATTAAAAACTTTTTTTTAATATTTTTTGTATACTTTTCATGAAGAAGAATTTCAAAATAACTTTGTGCTTATTTTTTCCACTGTAGAAATGAATGCAAATCCATGTTTATAACTCCCGACTTTCAGAAATTTCATTACTCCTCTCGCTTCTGAAACATTTCACCAGTTTTATTGAAAGAACAGAAAAAAATTATTTTTTTCTTTTTCAAAATGTCAAATGTTGAAGCAAATGAAAAAAAATTGATAAAGTTTCGGAACTGAAGAAGAATGTGCCGCTTCCTGGGCATAAAGCACATTTCGACCCAGAAAGAGTTCCCCTGTCCTCCTAATCGATGTTTCTCCTTGGTTTCTATGGCAACGGAGAAATGCAGCTATCGAGACATTCCTTATAAGGAACTGGAGAGCATCCTTTGAAGACATTGGCGTCCTTGAGGGTGTATCAACATCCCCAAGGAGATTAAAGACTAGTTTATGACCAATATCAACTGTATTTTCCGGAGGGCTTCATTATGTATTTGATTGGAAACAGGGAATTGGTGATTCTAGCATTCCCTCACTACCAAACTCTAATTTACCTTATTTTGAGAGTTCCTTTCAACTACTTAAACATTGGCAATATATATGACGGTATTAAACCCCAAATCTTCGTATTACTCTTTATTTTAGATAGTAACTAACCAGGTGTTAAAAACTCGAATCAGATAAATTTTGAGCAAAGAAACTCTTAAATTATGGCCTATATTTTTTCAAAATGAGAAATAGTGCAATGAATATTTTAAACGCAGTTAATGTTTCACAAATGATGTGATATGTAAGAAAGAGCGCCAGACCAGGAATTGATTTCTTCATCTTAGATAACAGATTTTGGCAGAACGTTAATAAATATTGGGTAAAGTGTATATTAAACCTTGGTTTCACAAAAAATTTGTCGGTAAATATTGGTGATAAAATTCAATTTCTGGTAACCGTGATATTTGCAATTAACATAGTTCTAGGGTTGTTATTTTATTATTAACATTTTGGCGCCCATCTTGCAGTCTAAGATATAGCCAAAAAATCGAGGAATACTCTAAAGTAAATTTTACCTTATATTATATCCTACCATACCATTAAATGAATATGTGTATAAATTTTTGTAAATTGAAAGCAATAAAACGCACGAAGAATTATTTGATTATGTTTCTATAGTTTTTAAGAGCGTAATCGGATTAAAATATAAGTAAGTTAGAAATTTCCAGTTTATTTTTTCTAGAGTTCCTGTATCTGAGCAGTAAATAAAGCCACTTTATGGTTAGTTTAAATCGGCAAGGACGATTTAATTTTTTATTTTTTTTTTCAATTTTACCATTTTAATTCAAAGTTATTATATCATACATTTTTTCCTGAAATTCTTAAACAATACTGAACATAAATGCCTGTGAACTTAATATTATTTGCTAATAATAAATAAAGCCGATGTGTTTATTCTTCATTTTTATCTTCATGCCAACTGATTCTTGAGAATTAATTTCCTAATAAAAAAATAATTTCAACATAAAATTTATTCAGAATTAATTCTGCTTAGTACTTTTAATTATATTGAGATACTTTGGATAAATTTTAAAAAGAATTTTTGAATGTATTTTTAATTTTCTACATATAAAGGATATAAAAACTTAATTTATCTTTTAGATATTATTTCGAAATTTTGTTTGTAATACAATTATATATATATATATATATTCCCCACCATTAAAAATTTTTTTATAAAAGACCAATTAATAGCAACCAATTCTGTTGGGATGGATAGAAAAAAAAAAGTTACGCTAATGCATTGGTTATTAGCATTTGTTAGCTAATTTTTTTACTATTTTTTTTATCTATAGATTAAAATAGCTTGCACTTGTGAGATCTGCTCTACATTGAGCAAAACTGTTTCGTTCTCTAACTAGAAAAAAATTGATTATGGCTTGAATAGATTTCGCTGAATAGATAAGACAATCTCTAGTTAATGCAGCAACCATAGTATCGGTTTTTTGTAGTGAAAAAAAATTATTTTTCTAATAAATTTAAATTACATTGCAAAAGTTGTTATATGCATGAAATATGGTAAAGGGCCGCCACAAACACACAGAAGTGCCTGGACCTAACAGGGATTTGGAAAATGTTTGTAGGTACCCTAGCTGAAATTCAGACCATAAATTCTGTATCGTATTTCACAAATCCATAAAAAATCAAGATGCTAGATATTATTTGGGAACAGCATATTTAAAAGATTCCCTGTAAAATCCATATTTTGTAACTAAGGTTGGTAAGGGGAGTGACGGAAATGAGAATTTTTTTTTCCCAACGGTGGGCACTTGTGTTAACACCCTTAGCCACAAGAAGGCCGGAGACTGCTCTCATTTATCGTTACCCGATGGACACCTGTAAACCAAGTCACAGAGGCGAGTAGCATTACCCGCGTCACACCACCACAAACCCGTTTATAGGACGGGCCACCTTCATCCATCATCTCAGGAAAGGACAAGAAACACATAGGAAGAGAAAATACATCCATGCCCGAGCCGGGATTCTAACCCAGGTCCTTCCCATCGATAGTCAGGTACGCTAACCACTAGACAGGTTGGGCGGCAAATCAAAAAAGTGATTCTGGAGTTTTCTGGAAAGCAGTGTGGATTGTCACAGTGACCAGTTGATACTCTCCAAGTCTCTAAGAGCTAAGTTTATCGGAGCCTAAAATGGCCTGATCCATTCAGAATATCCATCCACAACCGAAGTAAGAATCAAATCAACATATTGTTAAATTGAAGATCGAAGCATTGAACATTTTTATCTGCCGGCTCTTCAAATATTGGGTTGCTCGGAAAGTCATTTCATTTTTCACACCTAAATCAGTTTTTTGCTAGTGAAAACTAACCATTTTATGTGTATACCAAAAAGGATGTAAAAGGTATGGGATTAGAATTGGCAATCGACAAATTAATAAAATATTTATTCGCTATACGATTTTCATTTTCATATAAAACGAAATAACTCTTTGAAAAAACTCAATACAAAATCATTAATCAATCTATTCGCAATAATAAGTGTAAAATGATTTTAAACCTCAATTTATTGCATTAGCTGGACCTATGATTTGCAGAGATATCAATAAACAACCACAGAAATTCCATTTCATATTTTATGGAAGGTCCCTTGATGAAACCTACGCAGTAAAGATCCCTTATTTTAATTAGGTATGCCTTAAAGCATATCTGTTACTTTGTTAATGCAGAGAATAGTTAGTTACTTTATATTTCTTTCAGTTACCTTCATTCTCAGAACTTCTTTAATTACCCTCATTTATTTAATTTGGAGGAAAGAAACCCTTGCAGCACTTTAAATAGAAATAGCTTTCTGGGATTCTTTTGAGAAAATATTCTCTTAATGATTTAACCATTGTTGATTTCTAATGGCTTGCGGATTTTTATAGAATTTCAATGAGACGCTGTAGTTAATTCTAACGGAAAAAATCTTTTATGTGCTACTGATTCATTTATCTAAATGTACTTTAAAGATACTTCTCTTTATTTCATTTTGTGTATGAAACTGTATTTCCTTAGAGTATTTTATTATAATTTCAATAAACAACTTCATGGATATAATTTAATTCCGAAAAATGGTATTTTCATATGGAAGAATTGTTGGATTGTTATGATTGTACCATCATAAATAAAAAATCTGCATTACACAATATGTGATATAAAGTTTCATAAATATAATACATAAATATATTTAAAGTGCATTGTTTTTTTAATTTAATTTTATATTGTTATAAATTTAAGACTTTTCTTTCATGTTTATATTTAATATGAAAGAAAGCCGCCTACCCTGTCTAGTGGTTAGTGTACCTGATTATGGATGTTGGGGACCTTGGTTCGAATCCTGGCTCGGCTACTTTCTCTTTCTCTGTGTTTCTTGTCCTTTTCTCAGATGATGGATGAATGTGGCCCGTCCTATAAACAGGTTTGTGGTGGTGTGACGTGGGTAATGCTACTCGCCTCCGTGACTTGGTTCACAGGTGCCCACCGGGTAACGATAAATAAGTAGCAGTTTCCGGCCTTGTTGTGGCGAAGGGTTAATCACCGAAGTGCCCACCATTTAAAATAAAAAAGAAAACATTTAATATGGCAATTATTTAATCTTTTAAATTGTTTCTGTTCAACTAATTTGTTGATATCAGTTTTAGCTACTTTTATTATAATTTAACCCTTTAACGTCATGTGTGCTGAATTCAGCACACACCTCCAGAATCATTTTGCCTCAGTAAGTGTTGTTCTTACGTAAGGGGGGGGGAAACGTAAAAGAATTGTTGACCATAAAGGGTTAAATTTTTTATAATTTTTGTAATAAGTTATAGCTTTCGATTATGTATATTTTTTCATGTTATTCGACAGTTTACTTTCTCGCTTTAATTAAATACTTTAATGTGTTAACCGAGGAAGCTTTATCACGTTGTTTTATTAATCATTTATGGATGTGTCAGTTGAAATTTCGTTTATATGTTTATTTTAAAACGACTTATTGTTTCCCTAAAGAATAAAGTTTTGTTTAAAGGGTTCTATTATTTTAAATTCTAGATTACAAAAAGAATTTTATTCGGACTGAGAATTTGTTTTTTTCATTTTATACATGTTATTATACTTCTAATTTAAAAGAAAAGCTATTTCTGTATTTAAATATTTTTCGAAAATTATTCTTACTGAGAAAGCGAAATTTTTTTTGGAGAAAATTACATTTTAGAGAATCGAAGCCACTTGAACTCAAAGTAAAAGATTTATTTATTTAATGAAGACCATGAATTTTTTTCTTTAAACGTTACTACTTTCTTACTTGTTCTTGAGAATAGCAATCTA
>JAPDSC010032325.1:0-12845 GCA_026290005.1 Latrodectus geometricus | reverse complement strand
TTATTTAATAAAAGCATAATATTTGTATACACTTAATTAAACTTATCATTTAATATGTTTAAGTATTCCAACATTAAATATTTGATATGTGTTCTAATACATAATTACAATTGATTATTTTTATTTATGTATTTGAACTAATATGTACGATTTCTGCTTATTATTATTATTATTATGATGATGATGCTAATATGTACGATTATTATTATGATGCTAACATGCACGATTTCTGCTAATTCCTGTGTCATGAGTAGGTTGAAAAATTGCTTTTAAATTTTTCAATACATTTGTAATGAATTTAAAGTTTTTCAAAAATATAAATTATAGTTGAGTTCACATTTTTGAAACGTTTTTTTACTATACAAAATGAAGTCATTTTGTATAATGAAGAAACTTTTCTTTTTCAAGAATATTTTATAAAATAAAAAATATAAGCTTTTTGTATAAGAAGTTAAATATTGCACAAATATTATTTTTCTAATATTTACTGTTTTCTAATTTCTCCTCTAAGATCTAATTATCTAAGCAAAAGTAATTATACAAGTCAGTTAAGCAAATCAGTTAGTAATTAATTAATTTTCTTCCTCATATTCATCAGCAGAATTAATTGTAAAAATGTGCCAAAACAATAAGAATCTATTCTAATCAAAATAAATTAAACTCATTTTATAAATTACTTAAAGTAGTTTGATATTAATTTCACATTATGAAATTTACAGATTATTATAATTGAAAATAAAATCAACTTCTTTAGAAAATAACAATGTATATCAAAATATTTAGTCAAATATAATCTAAATCCCACCCTGCAGAATGTTGTTCTAAATACTTTATTGTAAACAGTATTATTTTCATTTTGGCATATCAGATGAGCTAGTCCTTAACCTAGTAGTTGCAAATCTATTAACGTTCCTAACAGTGAATCTAGGCTTTTTTGAGTGGATGGTCTTGGATTCGATTACGACCACTATTGAACAAACGTAGGTGAAGTGCTTCTACTTTCTTTGTACACATGAGTCGAATATACAATTGGAAGTTTTTCAATTCCTTTATTTGCAACACGAGAATATAGTTCAATTGTTAAAATCTGATGATTTTTTTAAGGAGGACGTAAAAAAGCAAATTTTACAAGGACGATGCTCAAAATTCTGACTATAGCTCTCTTCCATTGAATTATCTTGTATGTGATATCAAACTGGAAATTTCAAATTGAAATTTATGGTCAATGAAAGAAGTAGAATCAGTCATGCATCGTTACATTTTCGTACACTCTTATTATTGTGTATACGGGAAAGTCTTGCTGAATTGTAGTCTAGAAAATGCATATCAAAAGTAATAAGACTATAAACTTTCTCGATTTAGAGACTTTTCACAGACTAATTTTCACAGGCACAGACTTTTCACAGACTAGAACACAGACTAATTTTACAGCTAAATAATTTAAAGTATTAATTTAATAATATTGTGGAGCATAAAATCAATAGTGTTGCTTATAAATCTTATCAAATTGGATTTATCTGTTTTCTAATTTTCTCAAAATTTGATTCAAAATTTTCTTGACTTTTTAATTATGCAATAAAATGAAAAAGATTTGCAAAAATTTTAAAATGCATTATTTATTAAAAATAATAAATTAATAATTTAATTAAGATTTCAATAATAGAAAACAGAATTTTTATTGGAGATAGCGTTCAGAATATTTGAGTTAACAAGTCTAAATCTTTCACATACTCAGAATATAGGAATCTATATAACATATAGAAAAAAACTCCATAGGGGATTTTAATATTACACGAGTGTTTAACTAATTACAGATTTCGCATTCACTTACTTTAGAATATTATTACTTTCAAAATTAAATTCACTAGCTTTGTGTTTAATAAATAAATAACCATAAACATTATAAAATAATTATTTGGATTTGTAACTTATCTTTAAGCGAAGAACCATTTGGCAGTAATAACAATAACCATATATATATATAGGTTATTATAGTAGTATACACTTTTGAAATATTTAAAAACAAAGTTATTTATTATTTATAAAATTATTTAATGACAAATTTCTTCTAACTGACGATGTAAGTTTTTGTGAGTCAAACGCAGTATGTTTTTGGTTAGTCAGTCATAAACTTTAATAAAAAATAAATAACCATGTGAATTCAAAAAAAATAAAAGAGCTAATTTTATAATTTAATTGATTTGAAATATACAATAATTTTGGCAGTTTTAATAAATATCAGAAAATTTAAATGTTTCAATAAGTGAAATATTTCTATTTACCTATGCAAAATGATTTTATCTTTAAAAAACAACATAATTTAATGTAAGAATTGCATTAACTGTTTTATTATTGATTTGAAAATATATCTTTCATTATATAAATTTGATACAATGCAACGAAATAAGGAACACATATTAAAACTATTTTACATTTAATCCAAATGTTTATTAATGTTGAAGAAGTTATAATTTTGAGTCCAAGTAAAATGAGTACGCATTGAATATATAATGTGTTAGATATTTCTAGCGATTCATTTGCAAGAGAATTTAACTAGCGATTTTATATGAAATGAATGATGAATAAAAAAAATAATATAAATGAACGAATGTTTTATTATAAATATTGATATGTGTATATTATGTAAATTATGAGAGGATAAACTTTTATCAAGCCTTTTTTTATCATTTTTGCTAATAGAATAAATAACTCGTATATCTAAATATACTATTCATTTGTATTTAGCGTGATGGTGGGATAATTTCGTGATTTTATAAAGGAAATTGAAACTCAGTTTGTAGCATTTTTTCCTAGAAGATTCATTTCTTAAAAATTTGAGATAATTTGAAAGAAGAAATGATTTATTTTAAGTTTTATTTTGCTTAAATCATTTAAATGTACTGTAGTTTTCCTCTTGTTTCAAATTATTATTTTAATAATATTAAAAAAAAAAAAACTGAATTTAAATATTATTTAAGCCTTAAAATTATTTTAAGAAATATAAAAATATATGTTTATTTATTGATTATTTAATGGATTTCATAAATTAATTAACAGTATAATATAGTTACTTCTTCACTGTTTTATTAATATGCTATGATTACTTAAATTAACATAACTTTTATCAAAGTAAAGTAACACGTTTTGCAACAAAAATTGCTTATACTTTGGAGCTGATACGTAGCTTAACAAAACATAATTAGATTATATTGAAATCTTTTTTTATATATAACTACTATTATTTTTATAAATAATTTCAATACCTTTAATAACTCTTAATAAAATTTTATGTTAGTTTAAGTATTTTATAGTTGCTTGCGAAATTTTAATTCTTTTCTTCACATTTTGCGTGTTAAGACCTAATTAAAAACTTTATTATTTCTTAACTATTTCATTAATTTTTCAATATTTACTTTTAAATAGCAGTAAAATAAAAGTTTTGTTAAGAATATTAGTTTAACTTTTAATATACCTAATTTACTTATAATGATAAAAAAAGTTATACAAGTTTTTAATTTGAATTTCATTAATCTTCTACACAATTTCATTATGCTCATGTTGTTAAAAACTATATCAATATGGAAAATATATTTTAAGCGATTTTAAGCGCTTTAAATGTATATTTCCAACAATGTTTTTATTTCTCTATAGAAATATTTATTTTATATTAGATGATATTTAATTTTTTTTAGCTATTTACTATAATCTACTATTTGAGATGCAATCTAAATCTTTTCACTCTTAATTATAATCTTCTCTTTTTAAGTAAATATTATAGCTTACTATATTTAATTTGCTTAAGCAATCAAAGTTTGTATTAAAAATGTAGGAATTATTTGACTATTAATGTATTTTAGTGTAGTTAAAACCAGCATTTAAAATGAGGATTGTTTAAACCGTCATTGGGCCATTTTTTCTAGTAATGATAGGTTAAAGTAATCTTGGAATTGAGATTGATTTATAAAAAGAAGTTCAAAATCTATATTTATTATTACAGTCTTGTTTTTCATTACCTATTCTTAATATGAATTCATTTATTATTATTAATTACTTATTGATTTTTAATACCTTTTTTATTGTGTCTGTGAATGAAGTACGTTTCCTATCGTCCACTAGGTGACATGAAAAGGCAGATCATCTTTCACTTTGCATTCCTTTTAATTTTGCATCACATTATATTTATAAAATATAATTTGTAATTACTAAAATCTACAAAAGAAATTAGGAATTAGATATATTTTGTACTAAAAAATTTAAGAGTTTATAACTATTATTTTCCCTGAAATATCAAAAAATTAGGATCATCAGATAATGGAACATTGCAAACTGTACAAGCGTTAATGTGTAGCACAAATAGCCATTTGCGCCATTTAGTAGAGCACAAATTGCAACACCTATATGTTTTTTTTTTGTAAACATTGCATATAAGTACCAGCTTTGGTGAATCGCACGTCATCTGGATATTTAAAAATAAAGAAAGTTGGTGGGAAATATACTTCCCGTGGTGGGTTAAAAAATCAGTTAAAAAGTGTTAAAAAATAAGGGTTAAAAAATCAGTATGTTTGATCTCGCAGAAACATTCAAAATAATTGTATTTATTTAACAATTATAAATGATCTGTATTATAAATGATATGTATAAAAACCTTCATAATTTGTGAAAGGCAATTAGTTTTTCCTCTTAACTGATTTAAAGAAAGCTTTATTATTAAACTGATCTTAAAGGAATTATCTTGAATGAAAATTTCAATGTAAGGGTTTCATATTTTTCAAAATGAGAAGCGAATCATTAAAAAGTATCTTTAATTAGTACTCTCAATTAGTTATTAAATTTGTTTGAACACTTTTAAAATATTGTAAAATTATATCAAAGAAGGTGTTACAGCAAAACTTATGTTTCAAAATTCGGTGCTTCGTAAAGATTCTTTAATTTGTAGATTTTGTAAAACATTTCCTGTTAAAGTTTTAAAAGAATATAACAAATAAAGTACTATTTAGAAAGATTATTCATATTGCATTAAAAATAATAGTTTAAGTTATTAGTTAATGTTTTTGTTTACATACTATGTAACATTTTCCCTTAAATCTGTAGATGAGAGTTATTGTAAAATTATGAACATTAGTAGTTAAATATAGGTTATATGTGGCAGGATATAAATAAAATATGTTATGATAAAACAATATCAATTTTTCAAGTGAAAAAATTTCTGTACCTTAACAGGAATAATAATAGATTTATGAAAATATTGGGAAGGAAAGGAGAGGGAATTGTAAAGTCATAACATTTTAATAAATCTTAGTCAAACATTTTATGAGGGTTTTTGCTTTGTGTAAAATAATACCTTAGTACAACTTAAATGCATTTTGATCGGTTAAATATTTTATAGTTTTAAATATTAACTTAAAACGTGGTATATTTTAAAATAAATTGAAAAAAATGAGAGTCATTTAATTTAATTTAGAGTTGAAATACATTGATTACATATTATATTGTTTACATTATTCTTTACCATAAACATATATATTTGATTTACATTTTCATGATATGATCGTACATGTTCAAATAACATACAGAAATTCAGCGTTATTATTAAAATTTCAAGTATTCGAAATATATGTTTGGCAATATTTTATTTAAGGAGACGTCTATAAAATGAATAAAATTTTTATTTATACATTAATAAATTTAAAAATTTTTTATTGTTTGATTGAAAGCATTAATTTTGTAGATATTACGTATGTAAATAAATTAATTCTAATGTTTATAAGTTATTAATATCTTGCACAAGTAATTAACAAAAAACTTTACAGGAAACTTCAAGGCGGAAATAGCTTGCAAGTATTTGAAATTAATTTTTCTTAGAAACGATATAAAATTATATGTTTTTTTATATAAAATTCTTCTCAGAAAAGTTAATAAATAAGAGATTAAGTAGTCATAAAAAGAGATTGAGAATTTCGCTTACATATTTTTTAAATTTTCATGGTAATTAATTTTTGGTTTGAAAGAAACATTTTAAACTCAACCTGGATTTAATTCATGTGAATATTTAAAATTATTTCTTTATTGTTGACATTTTTTACTATTTCCTGATACTTTAATTTTTAATTAGAAAATGAAAATTGAAAAAATGCGCAGGAAAAAGACCAGATAAATTAAAAAAAATCTTGTTTTTAGAATTATAAATTAATCGCATAGATATTTATTGATATATGTTGCTAGTTAAGATAATTATAAAATTAATGTATCTCTCTCTGTCTATGTGTGTGAGTGCGAGAGAGAAAGAAAGATAGAATAAATGTTTTTATATTGAACTTCCTTTTTCCATTATCAGTTTTGATAATAAGAATTATCTAACTTCTTTTCAATAGAATAAATCAAATGTTAGGTCGATTATTGGCATTTTGCATTTCAGATAAATGGCCTAGTTTTCCCGAAATTTCGATTTTGTATCGAATTTCCAAAATAATCCGGTGATGAATAGAATAAGTTAAAATTAATAATGTTTTAATAATTTTTTAAATGTATTTAATTTCAGTTTGTAGCTTAATATAAAAATACTGTGTTTCATATATATATAATGAAATAAATTATATTCCTTTAGTATAACTTTAACTAAGCGAATTATGTTGATAATGTATAAGTGAATATACCCTTTTATAATTTTGAAATAAATTTAGATTCTGCATGAAGATTAATTTAGAATTTATATTTATTTTATAGTACGTTTTATTAAATTTATTATTCTGTAGTATTTTCTTAAAACTTTGAGTTCTTTTATCAATTATATTACCTTTGTATAACGGCAAACATATATTTTTGCTCAAATGATTTTAGGTAATATAATGTGAAATCGTATAAAATTACACAATTGAAATTTTAAATCAAGTTTAAAAGTAATATTATTTTTTATACTATTATTAATAATGTTACATATAAAACATTAATTGAGAACAAGTTGACTTAAAGGTATCTAAGAAAATTGCTCAAGTATTTTTCCTTTACTTTGCAATAAAATTTAATAAAATATTAAAGTCATAACAATCAATAAGCCTTATATTTATAATTTGATTATATTGAAAACAAATTGCATAATGATAAATTTTAAATATGCTTACTAATAATTTTTAATGAAGGATATTTGTAAAATTGACTTTAATTTCATTTGAAATATCTATTTGCCTCTCATGTCTACCGATATTCCACACACATAGATGCATAGAATTCTAATTCTCTAAAAATAAAATCATTACTTTTAAGCAACTAAGGGATGATAATTAAATCAAAATCATACAATTCGTCTTCCTTTTTTTTTCAAAGATTTCACAGAAATAGGAAATAGCTCTACGGAAGGAGAATATCAATGGAATGGTATTCTCCATTCGCTCCATTATGGAAGCATATATAGTTTTATTTATAGTGTTAATATCCAATACGAAGTTTGGTTAACAGTAAATTTAATGCTTTTTATTATTTAATTTTCTTTCGTTCTAATAACTTGTTTTTGATATAACAATGGATATCCATTTAATTTATAGTTGCTGCACAAGGGACATATTATTGAAATATTACATTAAACATACGTTTCCATTTTAAAGGTCGAAAAAAAAACCTTTTCAATACTTTTAAAAATTACCGATTAAACTTGTAATTTTTCTTAAGCAATATTTTGAATACAGCATATATATTATTTTTAACTCTACTGTACAGTGGCAGCACTATGTAATGAAATTTACTATAAAATAAAATAAAGCAATAAACTTATTTTACAATGCCTTGGTTAATGAATTACAGATAAGAATTAATTTGAATAAAATTTTCTTTTCAAAATAAGTTTCAAAATATAAAAATTATCTGCTTCGAAGACGCACAAACAGTTGAATGATTGTTTTTCGAATTCTATCGCAAAGTTTCCCTTAGAAATACTAAACCAAATGCACATTAACTACAAAAATATAACGATTTATTTTACTCTTTTATTCAGAAATTAATTTTATTTTTCAATCCAAATTTGTTTATACATTAAAGAATAAAAAAAAGAAATTTAAACTTTATTTACTTACTGAGTGTATAATATTACGTAACTAGATACATTTATTAAACATAAATATTAGAACTTATCATAAAATAACTTAACTAAATACCCATTAATCTCATTTTTAAGATAAATTTAATTTGAAGCCTTGGAAAATAATGTTGATTTATCACAAATAACTTTAAGGGAAGTCATAAGATACTCATAATTTCATCGATTATTTTGTGTGTTTTCATTTATAATGCTATTTTATCTTAAATGCTGATAAATTCAAAATAAAATTCGAATAATATTTTTGACTTTTTTAAGAAGTATGATAGATTTACCAGATGTATTTAGTTATAAATATTTTTCTTACCCTTATTTATTGTGACCAATAATGTGTGTTCTAAGAAAATATTTTATTATTTTATGGCACAATCATATATATAATTTTAATTTTATGAATTTTTATTATGTATTATTAGACACGAGTTCTTTAATAATAAAGAACATTTGATAAGATATGAATTATTAACATGTCAGATACTTTTGTTAAAACTATTTTTGATTGCTAAATATATTTTTTTTTGTAAATTTGATTGACATGTTATGAATTACATATCAATGCTGTTCAAAACAATAATTTTTTTTAACTTCTCATTTTTATTAATATTTGGATAAAAATTTACGAATGATAAGATTTAACTTATCTAAATTTACGAATGATAAGATTTAACTTTAATTTATCTATTTTTACATCAAAATGTGACAAAAATGTATTGAAATTAAAATACACATAGTGTAAAGTATATTGTTCAGGATATTATAGTGCATCTTATGTACGAATATTATATAAAATTATGTTTTGTCAATAATGTTTACTATAACAAAGCATTTATTTTAAGAAGCTTTTTCGGAAAGGATTATTTTTTTTTGCGTTTAGTAGAAGTATAATTCGATATCTGACATAACTAAAATCTTCGCAATAATATGGGATATGCAAATTATGGCTTAGAAATGATCCCATGAATAAATTATATATTGCACTTGGAAATGCCTTAAAAAATTCTCTGAAAAAAAATTAGATAAGAAAGTACAAACAAGTACACTTTATTACACAACAAAAAATGTTATATTTGAAAATTTTTAGAATTTACTTAAAATTTATTGTTGATGAGCAGATAATATCTTTATATAGAAAGTTAAATGGAAATCAAGATAAGTAAATATCTAAAGATACGCAAATTAAATAACTATCTAAAAAACAAAAGTATAAAACTATAATACCATTTTATACCATAAAAAACTTTTATCCGCTGTCATGAGATAAGTAAGCTATTGAATGAAAAAAATCACTTTATAATACAGAAATAAATTTAAGTAGGTATGATAAATAAATTGCTTTATCAATAAATTGTTAAAGGAAATAAATTTTATTATCTAATTATATGATGATTGCTTCTGTCCTGGTTATATACTCATATAGCATATCTCTATTAGTATATTGTTTTAAAATAACTAAATTAGCATTTTTGTATTATTTGAAATAAGGTCGTTTCTTATATCAAAAATTCACATAATTGGAATAAATAGCAACAGTTTTTGATTTAAGTATAAATAAAATTTGCATTTAAATAGATGTTAAGGAAAAAACTATAAATCATATCAATGCAAATCTTTTAAATATTTTACCGTTTCTATCGTTTTAATATAGATTGTTATTTAATATTGAGTTTAAATGTGCTGAATAATATATTTAAATAGTATGTTCTCATTGTTAGAGCTGCACATTTTATTACAGTTCAATAATATTAATATAAATTTAAAATTTCCTGTATCAAAAACATTTCTGCATATATTATCATTATTAAAATATTTCTTATCTGTTAACTGTAACATACCCTCCAAAGAGTTTGTTACAGGCATTTTTACATTTATCAATACATTAAAGTTATAGGAAAATTTAATCAGTGTCACTGTATTATATTACTTATTTTTAATGCTAAAATTTACGTTAATTTAGTTATATAATTTCTACTTTAAAAGCGAAACGTATCTGTTTGTTATAATTATTTAATTAGTTTTATAAAGATATATATTTATTTATTTTATTTAATGTGTTTTTTAAGAATTTTCCTATTAATATTATTGTTGTTCTCTTTTAATCCTCTAATGATAAACTTAATTTTAAATTTTTTTTAATAAATTGCTTTAAATTAATGAATATATAATTATTGACGGAATTTTCTCGCATATATATATATATATATATATATATTTTAAAATAATAGACTTCATACCATTGGATACAGATTATAAAGAATGGAACGAATTATAACTATATATCTTTCGTTCGACTTATATTGCACTTATATAATACAAAAGCGTAATGTAATATGCTTATTTAATTTATCAGTTATCTAAGATGTGAAAAATCTTAAATTCTTTCTTCTTTTTTCTTTGAATGAAAATGCAATTTCTTAAAAATTTTGAAATCTTGATTTGTAATGCTTTCCTGTTGCCACATATACCTTCACACGGTCCAGAATTCAATTCATTAGATATCTAATGTTGTCCTAAGATAGATGCGCTGATAAATCTTGAACTGCCACCACCACATCATGTATAGAGTGACATGGTGGCATATAGCGTTTCTGCTGGCCTCAAACATAATCTATAAGGGACATGTCTGTGAAGCGGATCGGTCATGGAAGAGTTTTGGCATGAGGTGGGAATTTTTCAGCAATTCTAGTTGTATGTGAATGAGCATTATTTAGCTGGAAAATTGGCTCTTGCAGATAATTTAAGAAAGGTTTCTATTGGGGATTATCAACGTTTTCATGTTAAGGTTCCACGTAACGCTACTAGAATGGATTGACAATCATGGACTATGTCCATCCAGACTATTACGATTGCTGTGCTGGCAATATGACACGGGACAGTGTGGATGGAAGTGTATCGTTCACTAGGCGGCATCTACACCCGTACGTTGTCATCAATGAACAGAGATTAATAACTAAACACTGCGTTTTGCCAATCAGTGTCATTCCTCTACTCTCGGGTTTGGCACCGCTGTAGACGGAGTCGCTGATGTTGCATTATTAAAGTCAATAAACGAGGTGCTTGGATCACAGATTTACTTCTGCATAATGTTTGGAAATCATTTGTAAAACAATTGACACCCCTAAATTTGCGTGTATCTTGGATAGAGTTGCTACGTGATCCAAGAGTGCTTTTCGCACGAACGTTCTTTCTCCTCCCTCGTCAACTTCCTGATCGGCTCAAACCCGCTACGCCTCTTGTGGGTACCATCTCGCATCTTCTGCTCCCAACGTGTTCTGACACCACACTCTGAACGATCGATATGGCAAGTAATATGGCGTGTTGACCAGTTTTCTATTTTAAAGTTGCTGTTGAGGCCTCTCTCAAATTGGCGTAACTGTGCGAGACGACTTCTGAAACGTCTCCCTGGCATTCTTCGTTTACAAAAATTCTGCATGTAATCGTCACGTATTGAAACTTGTAATCTGAGCTGGTTTATATTAGACCCCCTTCCTGATTGCAGTGCTTCCGTTGGATGTGTGAATAGGCGCATTGGCACCAAACGTGGATAATGTGCACATTAAATTTTATTGTACTGATTTGTAAGAATTTATGCTTGCGCCTTTCTTTATCTTGGTGCACTATCTTCGATGTTTCTGAGGGCGTATAGCCAAGTTACTATGAAATAGACATTACAATTCCTTTAAAACATATTACCCCGATGATAGAGACTTGTGCTTTAGATCTAATAGCATCAGCACATGTAATTCAGATAATTAAAGAGACGTAATATTTCTGTTGCATGATATTATATTATAATAACCTGTATCATTTACTGGCACATTTCTTATAAGAATTTAATCCCTGAGGCAACCAAAATAACATCTGATGGTTCTTAAAAATTCATTAATCTTTTAAATGGGTGATTATTATGAACAAACTATTTTATAAATTTACAAACCAGAAAAGGGATTCTTGGATAACGAAAAACATATAATGACTTGTAATTTTAATGTATTGCTTTAAGGGAAAATGATTTATCTGTAATTTAATTTGAAGGTAATATTTATAAACAACAAAGTTAGCATTAAAGTAATAATTTAATGCCAAGAATTCAGTTTAGAAATTTGTATTCATCTGAAATAAATGCTAAAATATACATGTGAAATTAGCAGCTTAATATAGTGATTAATGGTTATCTAGTAAATATGAGATTTTTCTCTGTTGAATGGAAGGAAAAATGTAGTTAGAATTATTTTATAGGTGCAGATTTATAATGGAAATTATTTTTATTCAAATATTATTGCAATTAAGTAATTGAAGAACAGACTCTTATGGTAAAATGATGAACAATATAGATTATTAAAAAAAATTAAAAATTATCTTATACTAGATTTTTTTCTTTGTTCACTTTTTTTGAATCAGTAATGTAGTAAGTTAAAATGAATGTGATTAGCTGGGTTTGCAAAATATGTTTAGAAGAAAACATTTTTTTAAATTTACAGAATATGAACATCTATTATATTTAAAATGCATAAAAAAGTAGAATAAATTTAATGAAGGAGATACCAAAATTGAAAATTTTATTTTAAACATAATCAGTAATAAATATTGACTTACGCTAACTAGTAATAGGGTGTCTTACAAAGTACTTCCTACAATTTTAAATAAAATAATTCTCTTTAAGTAATAATGCTATTAATGTATAAATGTCAAAAATTAAATACTAAAATCTTGATATTATATGAAAATTCTGACGAAATAATTACAATTTGAATTTCTTTGT
>JAPDSC010032314.1:0-10320 GCA_026290005.1 Latrodectus geometricus | reverse complement strand
ATATATATATATATATATATATATATATATATATATATATATATATAATACGACTTATTGGGAAAGTCATTCACTGAGGAGGAAAATAAACCATACTTTTTCACAAATAATAAAAATAAATAAAAATAAGTAAATTTTTTTAAAGAAAAACTACATGGTAAGAATGAAAGAATAACAGGAAATCAGATGTCGTAAATATTTCTTCTCTACTATTAGGTATTACGTATCAATGAAAATTTTAGAAAATGAAATACGCCACGAGCTTTTCTTCTTGAAGCGAAACTTTTAGAGTAGAATGTTATATCACTTGAATTATTTATCACAGCATAAGCAACTTTACATGTAGTTTATATCAGCGATAATTATGATTTAAATTAATTACAAGAGCTCTATAAACTTTTTTAAATAAAGCAATTTTTATTTTCAGCCATCCACAGAAGGATATTATGATATAGTTTCATTGAATTCCATGAAGTCGTGTGAATTCAAACCCAGATAAAATTTCGGTGGTCAAACAGAATATGTATCTTGTTTATATAGATGGATCATATTTGCATGTTACTTAAGATATTAAATTTATACACAATTTTATAAACCTAACTTATTGATAATAGAATTTGCCTTCAACTTGTGTAAAATGGAATTCTAATTTCATTCTTTAAAATAATAACTATAATTGGAGAAATTCAATTTTCGATTGTTGCATAATAAACTTATCGGGTGCATTCGATAAATATTAGATGTAATTTCTTTCTCAAACAATTAAAGGAAAAAGCTGGATTTTAGTAAATCATCAGTTTTAGGAAAAATCATCAAGCAAAACAGATGTAATTTGAATATATGCAAAATATCCTGAGAGATTTTCATATGTAACCAAGGTGATATATAGATTTGAAAATATACTTCATATATATGCTGGAAGTTAATAACGTTATCTGCAAACGATGAATTATTTAAATATCAAAACTCTGAAAAAAATTATCATAAAATAACTCGCCAATTAATTCAGCTATTTATAGCGCAATTTGTGTGAAACCAGACAAGGTCATGTATATATACATATATGTTGGCATATTTTTTTCACGTTCTATACTAAAATGTTATGAATTTCCTGAATTTGAAAGTTTTGCTTGGATTTCCTTATTTGAATAATACACTCAGTAAAACGTACGCAAAAAATTTTATAGTTTTCTTATTAACAGATCTACGTAATTTTTTTGGCATGAGAATAAATTTTTTTACATGAAGTACAAAACTCAGCCGTATATCATGCCTATACATAAGCATAGTCACTCAATAAAATAACTTCGAAAAGATTTATGGCAAGTTTCATTTTAAAAGATGATGAAAGATAAAATTTAACTTCATCGCCATTTCTCAAACGAGTTTTGAAGTGCTATTCGACGGGAATGTTAAACAGAGTCAGATAATTGTAAATAGCTACTTTTTTGATAATAGCTATAAAGAGAGACTTAAAAGTATATCATTCAATAAATTAAGTGTAGAAGTTAAAAAATAATAGAACTTAAATCATTTAAAAGTTAATAAGAGTTTAATTTAGGTATGGTTAGAAAAGTTTTTTTTTTTTTCAAAGAAAATACGGTTTTAGGTAAATCTATATTTTAGGGTGCCTTTTGGCGAACTTGGCGATTTTTTTGGCGCCATTCCTGTTCGAACCGATTACAGTGCTAACAGGTATGGTTGAACATTGCGTTGGATTTTCAAAATTCTAAAAGCGATAAACCAATCAGAGCCCCGACTGGATCTAAAACAATCAGAACACGATTCGGTTTTGCCCAGCTTGGCGATCACCATTTGGCGAGAATCAAAGGGGCAACCTAAAGTATAGTATAACCGAACCATGATTTAATACAAATGAGAAACTAATTTCGGTAAAAAATATAATAAATATTATATCCCACAAAAATATACAAGCTTATTTTAAAATAAATTTTAAAACATTATAAAATATAACATACTGTGTTACCTTGGCGATACTAGAACACTAATTCTTTTAACTTACAATTTTTGTGACGCAAAAGTTTAAATATTATACCTAATAAAAGCAACAAATTAAGCAAAATGTTAAACTACAAAGTATTAGAAATTTCTTATCTGTTTTTTTTTTTCATTAATTCATTGAACATTAATAATATTGCATTATTGAAAATTTCTTTTTTAATTTTTTTTGTGCACCTAATTGGTTAGAAGAGATTTAATTTCGATAAAAAAAATATAGCACAGTTCAATAATCTTACCTTGAGATTTAAAGCCAAACATATTAAAATGTGTTATTCACATTTTAACATTCAACTGCTAAAGAGGACTAATTGCTTTATTTAGACATCTGAATATCATTATAATTATGATTATTTTGAAATGCTTTATAGGAAATATTTAAAGTTTAATTTCAATAAACTATGCTGCTATTTACTTTAAACAAACTTAATTTTAATCATAACACGTCATTTTAAAATATATCTTAGTTGTTTTCAGTAATTATAGAATAAAACATGAATATGAAAACGATTTGTTAAAATTGATGACGTAGACTCAGACATAAATAAAATCGTTTTCTTTAAAGATTTTATCGATAAAATGTGTAAGCAGCAGAGAAAATAAGCTTGATATATGAAGAACATGACCTAAAATGTAGGATTAAATTGACAAAATACTTGTTCAAAACTTGTTCGATTAAGTACAAATACCGCAACAAAGTAGACAGCACGAAAAACAAAGAGTTGTGTACACAAATCTCATTTAAGAAATGTCTTTGGAGACCAGTTGGAAATGTAATGGATAAAATATCAATCGATTACATCGATGAAATCCTATTTATATATTATATAATCAATCTTATATTCTAAAATATCATTGAAAAGGAAACAAATTTAAATCCTTTAACTGACATTTACAACAGCATTTGATTTTCATTAAAAATCAGAATAATTTTGAGCGCAACTGACTTTAATTTGGTTTAAGATTAATTTAAAGAAAGTTATATCCATAAAATATATTCTGAAATTACATACGACAATTTCTTTTTTATTTTATATATCTATTGACAATTTTAGATATATTGCAACAGCTCAAATACAATAACATGCATTGTTTTATATAATATTTTTTTAGAAAATTGAAAAAACAATAAACGTATTTATTGTATTTCCAATTTTGTAGGCTTTTCAGAACAGCTGTAAAGGGAACAGAGTTATAAATGTTACATTATAACTCTGTTTATTATATAAGTAATTTCGAGGTTAGAGATTATTTTTTTCTACAAGCTTTTAGTTTGAACTTAGTATTTTTACGGTTCCTGTATTTGATCATGAAATACAAAGAAAGTAATATATGAAATAGTGATTTTTTTCAATTTTCTTACAAACGAATTCGTTTGCTTGTATAAATAATGAGTATATTGAAAAAGACATTATTTTCACTGTCACCACAGAGAATTTATCGAACTAGTTTTATAATGATGGGTTTCCTCAGCAACATTTCTTAAAAACGTTAACAAAATAGATGTGTCATGATTTTTAACATTCAGTTCCAAAATATTTGGTATAAAGTTCCAAAATATTTTGTATTAAGTTTTCTCGAGGTCGAGATGTAGTGGGTTGGGTATCTGGATCTGCAGATGTAGGTCCTGTTGGCCTATGTATTATGTTGCTTATGTTCTGAAATTCCTTTGCTGGTGAGATTCAATTGAGTAAGGAAGTTGCCAGAATCGATATTTGACCGTTGTTCGAAATTGTGAAGTAGTTTACTGTATTGCTATGATTACCAGAATTAAAATCCGAGAACATAATGCAAAGTAAAAACTTACTTAAAAATCATGAAATTTATTTTAAAAAACATTAATATGTTTTGCATCATAATTAATAAATCTATTGATATTGCCATTAAATTAGTTCTAATAATTTAGAATATTCGATGTCTGGAAACATTTTTCAAATCATTTTGTTTATTATAAGAGCAGAAATCTGTTATAAATAATTACTTTTAGTAAACTAAACGAGAAAACTGGTAGAAGAGTTTCAATGATAATTGTACCCATAATAAATTTTAAATTACATTAAAATTTCGGTCTTTCTTTGTTGATATTCGGATTTTTATAATTGTAGCTTTACAAAAACTTTCACGTGATGACAATATTTTTTTTTTCATATGAAAGATTGACATGTCTACAAAAAAGCAAAATAATTGTCCTATTATAAATACATGTCTATTTTTAATGTGAAACAACTAAAATATCTACTTTTTTCTAGCTGTGCAATTATTATTATTCGCAGTAGTAAAATTTATCTATGAAACAAAATTATATCAAACTAACTTCAAGTGTCACCTTTATCAATGACGATGGGAAAATGTATGTTCGATTTAAAATTATCATGTTTTATGAAAGTAATTTTAGAATTTATTATATTTAAAAGATAAGAATAAAATATTTTATTGAATCAAATATACAGCTGATACGAATGACTAGGAAACGAAAAACCTCTTTCCTTAAATTTCAACAGATGATTTTTATTTTAAGATATCATTTCAGTGACAAGTTCTTCAAACAGTTACCATAGTTATAAAGAATGCAGTTACAGTATTTATATTAATACATCATAATTGTGTGCGTGGCAGTTATATTCAGTTTCCATGGTTCGAAGTTAAAAAGTAAATGATGTGCCTCATGTTTAAAAAGAATAAAAAATTTTCTTACTGATTTTAGAGAAAAGAATATTATATTAGGTAAATTCTGGTTCATTGAATAGGAAATAACATTAACGTTAATCATTTTTAGTTACAATTTTTTCGAGTTATGACTCTGGTTATATACCAGGAAAGTTTTCTTCAAATTATATAAAATTTTTAAATATTTCATAATGATGTTGATGTTAATTTATAAGAATTGTGAAATATTTTTATTCCATTACTTCCCTTTGATTCTTTGTATTTTGTTAATGACATTTAAAACTAGAAATTAATTGTTTAAAAAAATTGAAAAATTAAAATCATGTGTTTCATAATTTAAAAATCCTTAGAAAATATTAAGAGATAGAGTTTTTTTGAAAAAATTACAATTTAATGAAAAACAATATAATCTATATACTATGATCTCTGACTTTTATGAGAATTAATAATATTCAAAAAATTTTATTAAATATCAGTATTCAAAAATTAAAATAGAATTTTAATCCAAAATCACCATTTACTTTAAATTTCAAGAAAATTAGAACGAAAAATAATTAAAATCAGCAAGTGATGAAGAATAAAATTAAACTAATTTTACTAGAGTAATAAAACTAATTTGAGCTACTCGAGTAAAATTTATCTGAATTAACTTCCTAATGACCGACTTCTATTGATTTGAAGAAAATAAAAACTTTTAAAGCTAAAAAAGTTATACTTATAAGGAAGAGTAAAAAAAAAAAAAAAATTACAAAGAAATTTTAATTCATGACATTTAGAATTAAAAATATTACAATAACAGAATTTGGATAATAAATGAGAACTTAATTCATCTTCTGTAAGAGTTTTAGATTTCCTAAAAGCTTTCACACAATAATTACTTGAAAATGGAAAAAATAAAAATATCCTTTTTGGAATTTTTGCAATGCTTTCACAAATCTAGTTAAAACTAAATAGGCTTTCTTATTATTAAGAAACAGAAAAACTTCTAGTAAATAATGAAAAACTATGTAGACTTATAAATTTTCTATGTGTAAGGGTATTTAATATAATTGTTTATTTTTAATAGTTTTGTTAATTATTTCTTTTCAAAAAATGTGTTGAATTTTATTCTTAGTCTTGGCCAAGATCCATTAAAAGTTTAAAAATGATATGTTCGAGAATTAAATGAAGGCGATTTAAGACTTAAGTATTCAGTTTAATGGTTCATCAGATATACACACTTTGATAGTGATCAAGTGAACGGCAATGGCCAGAAAATATATATGGAATCCTTTCCCAACTATAATCAGCACTCAACAGTCAACAATTAGTAACAAACAGTCAAGACTGTCCTTAAGAAACAAGTAACACTGTCCAGATGGAAGGCCATGTCTGTAGTATGCGGTTGAAAATGAACATATATGTTCAACAAACATTATAGGAAAATTGCACATATGTGAGAGATTGATTAACCATTTTGTCTGTTTTTAAGGAAATTGAACAAGTTTAATCACCAAAAAAGGATACATGGATTTTGAAATCGACATTTAGCAGAAGGTATACGACATGTCACTCAAAGCATCATTCTCCACTCATCAACGATTCATTAGTGATGTACCCATGTTTTCATTAATCGTTGATCCTTGTTGATTGTAGTCAGAAGCAAAATTGTCACTTAATTTTGCTTCCGGTATATCGTTACGAGACTATTTTGTATGTTATGACAGCGGTGGAACGACAGTTGTACAGTATGACATTTCGAATGTATTTGCATTGAATTGTAGAGATTATGGCACCGTGGCACGCCTATCTAAAATTTATGATGCCAGCTATTTACAGCCAAACTCACTGATATTCATATTGTTGTCCTTGTTAGGAACAAGAGCCTCACGAAATATCTTGGCCAAATTATGGCGAGAAGATCTATAATCTATGTTCTCCTTTAACACTAAGTGATCCATATATTGAGAGCCGATGATTCGGTTTCTTAATGTAATTAATTCTGCATAGAAATGTCAAAAAACATTTTTCTAGCTTTTTTCTATTTATTGTTAATAAGAAATCCATAGTAGAAATAAATAATATTTTAAGATTAAATACATTATTTCGAAATGGTTAGAAATATATCACATAAAAACGTTTTTCTAAACTAACTTACCTTTATTTTCTGGTCCTTTATTTAGTTCCATAAAAACTTACAATCAAAACGAGACAGAAATCTAGTAATTACACTGAATTCATATTACTAAAATATATTAGTCTTTTTTGGTAATTTTTGATGCGCTATTCAATTTGAAGTAAATTAAGTAAGGTTAAATGTATTCACTATTATTATTTGAATTGAAGAAATAAAATTAAAAATAGAGCTGATGAAAATAACATTATATACACTATTTATAAATGCTATTTATTTTTTAACATTTAAAAATATTTACATATCAATATTTTATAGCATCAAATATTTTACAAAAGGCAAATTACAATATATATATATATATATATATATGTCTATGTAATTTAATAATAAACTCTAAGAAATAATAAAATAAGTGTGTGCACATTGAATATTTACATAAATAGCGCAATTTCTTTTACATAAATAGTGCTGATAAAGATTTAAATTATTTTTTTAAAGATAACTTTTGAGTTCTTTAAGGAGCGCACAAAATATTACGGCATCGTTTGATATTACTGGATAAACCCGACCATCAAATGTTTAAAATAAACAAGTATTATCATCAAATGATCGATATGCATTGGTAATAACAAAAATTTACATACAGTGATAACAAAACGGAATTTCCAAATGAAATAAATGCCACCCATCATTGGACTACATAACATAAACAATTTAAGATGACTACAGCAAAAATGGAAAGAAAAAAATGATTCATCAAAATTTTGCGTTTCTAATGATCAATTAAATTTTTCCCCCAATAAAATATATTAAAAAAATATATTAAAAGAAATATAGATTTCCGATTTCTTCTCAGAAATATATTGAAAAATATTAGTAACGAAATGCAATCACGTGAAACTTGATTAATCAGACTTCCGTTCTATCCTAAATATCAATATAAATAAAATAAAATTTGGCATATAATAAAATTATTTTAAGCAATTTTTTTATTATTTGAGATTATGCAAAACATTTTTCAAGCAAAATATAAATTAATATTTTAATTAAGTTACATAAAAATAAAATACGATCCAACATAAACGTGCCTAAATGTTACATACTGCACAATAGCTACTTAGAATTCGTAGAAAATGTCTTTTCGAAACGGGAATACATAGGTACGTCTACTTTTACAGTTACATTATGATAATAAAATCCGGTGGTGCGACATGAATTCGAAAAATATAAACGCATTACTTCAAATTATAATAAAATATTTTTGTCGCAATAAAACTAATTCCGTCAATTTTTAAATTAAAATTATGTTTTCCCAATAACACAAATATTAAAATTTAAACTATATTCTTCTCTATGAAATTAATTATATAAAAATAAGGAGAATTTAATGTTTGTTGCTTGGATGTGAATATTAAAATCTATTTTATGTATTATTTTCTACAAATGTAAAAAAAAAATTAACAAATTAAGGTATGTTTGTTAATTTTAATATTATATATTGTTTGCTTTTGATAATAAAATAACTTGTTGTTTACTATTTAATTTTGAATCATTGCAAAAGAGAAAACAAATAATATAATATTATGTATCAAAGCATTTTTTATATTGTCATTTGAAGTTATTATAATAGTAATTAATTACTTAAAAAAATTATTTGAAATTCAGTGATTCTGTTGACTTTAAAAATGAATCTTTAAGAATTATCCGTTATTTATTGAAAACTTAGAGCGCGTATTATTATTATTTTAAAACTATAATAATGATATAAAATTAAAACTCTCAGTTTGATTCAGATCAAGTCCAATAATTAGTTTATAATAATATAAATATTTTTTGAAATTTATATTATTTTAATAAATTATTCAGTAAATTATTATAAAGTCTTAGTAATTTAATAATAATTAAACATTTATTTGTTCACACGAATAAATAAAAATTTTCTTATTATTTTCAACTGTATTTTTAGGGTCCTAAATTTATTAATTATTCACGTTTTATTATGAATTAGTTATAAGTGTTTTAATTGCTGTTAATATTTTATTCAAATTTTAAGAATTCCTTGAACTCAAATTTATTATATTCATATATTATTCAATAAATAAGATTTTACAGAGTTTTCCAATGAATGAATAATTTAAGTATGAAATGCAATTTTTAAGTAATATAAAATTTTATAACCATACCTAAAAGGCACATTAGGGAGCCACACAGGCTGAAAGGCCATATCGCCTGTTCTCGGCTGATATTGTACACCTGGACAACAGATACGTAGATAATGCCAGCTGACCGATGCAGTCCGACAGTCAAAAAACTGAGCCAGAAGCACGCAAAGGCGATGCACCACGAATAAACAGTTTCCCTTTCGATAATTACTCCCCCGTTCTCCATGGTTTTCGTTTCACTTCTGACTGTGCGGCAAAATCGTCTGCTCGTGTTATAGCAGCGGTAGCGCCACCGCGTAGAAATCTGCGAAGGACTCGAATGTCGTAAAAAAGTGAAACGGGAATGATTTAATTATTAGTATTATTTCTTGCGCCTTTTTTTTTTATTTCTGCTTGTTTGCTTGGAAATTTCCGAAAGCAGACCGTATCCTTGAAAAATGCCGAATTGGTGGATTATCTGAATATCATCAGATCATGAGAGGAAGAAATCCGCTCGAAACAACATAAAAATTCTTTATTTCCTTCCTCATCAAATATCTTTTGCGTTTGATGAATGAGAAAATGACGATAATGATAAAAAAAGACGTCTTATTTATTCCATTTATGTCTATTAACACTCAACTTCCCACTCTTATCTTTTGGTAATTGTTTTTATATAATCTTGAAAATTCAAAATTTTTCCTGAATCAAACATTCTTAGGATTTGACAGAATAATCAGAATATTGTGTATGATTATTGTAAAAGTATTTCACAAACCTTGTAAAAAGTGATAGATATTCCTCGAGAAATTCCATGTAAACAATCTATTGTTACCAGAAAATGTCTTTCAACGCTTAGTTAAAATTTTATAAACTATAATTTGTTTTTGAAGAACTAATTACGTCCATATTCGAAATTATAAAAAACCGATCACCCGGTCTAGTGGTCAGTGTGCCTGACTGAGGATGGAGAAGTCCTGGGTTCGAGTCCCGGCTCGGGCATGGATGTACTTTCTCTTTCCTTTCTTTGTACTTCCCTTGCATGAATAGAGTATGAATGGTTGCCTACCCTATAAATGGATACCTGTGGCATGTGTGTACTGAAGAAGTCGGACTCCACACCAAATCACGGTTCAGTTGGAAAAATGGAGCAGCACACCACCATATAGCCAGCCTGGCTGGCACATCATAATAACAAAACCACAATGTTAACTAACGCATGTACAGATTAAACTAATAACAGTTAAATAAATGTATAACTATTGACAATATTAATGATTATGTATTTTCTTCTAAAAGCTAAACAATGAAAAATAAAATGCAAAACAATAAGTATCTCTTATTGTTTTGCATTCGCTTTATAAGATACAAGTATCT
>JAPDSC010032304.1:0-12132 GCA_026290005.1 Latrodectus geometricus | reverse complement strand
CTCGATAATATTATATTCTAGACATATGAGCCGTTTATTTTGAAAGTGGCTGTTGTGGTTAAACTCGGTGATAATAGGAAAAACCGAGTTACCCAGGTTCTTAGAAATAGTGGAGATTAAAAGAGAACATATTAGAATGACACAATTCAAATAATAATAATAATAATGTAATTTTATTGGACTACTATTTACATTTAAATATTTACAGTTTATATTTAAAGATTAAATATCTTATCAACATATAAAAGCATATTTATAAAACATTGTGCGGCCAGTGGGTCCTGAAGAAGAGATTAAAATGACTCACCCCCTTTATAGTGCATTTCCCTTGGTAGTTCAGTACAGTTGCTTCCCTTTCTGTAGGCTCTCCTTTCCTCATCGCATTGCTCCAATATTACCGGTCAACTGTTTGGCTCCACGTCTCTCATTTTGGTAAGTCTGCTTCACCTCTCCGTCACTTTCTCTCTATCATCTGCGGACTTTTTGTAGTTCTCGATATATCAGCTAAGACTTTTTATTTCTCTCATATCTCATCGTAGGGTTAGGTTTCTCTTCCTAATATCTCGTCGGAGGCTTTTCAATTCATATCTGTGAATTCTGAATCTGAATCTGAATACGAATCTGAATCTGAAGTCTGGATTCTGAAGTCTGGATTCCGCAATCTGAATTCTCCATCTTCAACTCCTTAACTTTTATTGCACTCATATCTCCTCCCATTTTCTTCTATTGGATATTTTCTTGTATCTCATCGGTGTTAGGCTTCCAGGGAATGGTCAGAAATCTCCCCTCCAAAACCCTTGATTGGCCACACACAAACAAAAAGGAGAATATTTTAATTTTATATGGACCACCCATACATCCCAAGGGGAAAAGGACCCTGGGATGGAAAACTGCAATAAACTTTAAGTGCAGTTTTCGGGTGCCACTTTGAAATATATAGTTTTATTTCTTTATTACCCTTGTCTCTTTGTATTACAATTTTTATGTTTCCCTTCCTTTATATTTTACAAAACTACTGCCGAGAGGAATTGTTACAGAATTTATTTACAGTAAAACATCTGTTTTCTCTGCGGCTCCTTTTATGTCGTTTGCACTACGACACTGAGAAGCAACATTATTCAAATTTTAGAAATAGAAAATTGACATATCAGCTTGCCATTTTTATGGATATTTCTTAAAATATATATTATGGATATTTCTTATATTATTTGCCTATAAATCTGAGTCAGTTATAATAAAATTCGGAAAGAAACATTTCCTAGTACTTAAGAGCACAAAATATTATTATCTTTCAGTTAAATATATCCTTACGTTTATTTTCCATTAAAAATTTGAATATATATTTATCAACACAGAAAAGCTCATTTGAGTAAAAAATCAACAGTACAAAATGTTAATAGAAAAGGTAAGGAAAATCATCAATAAAAATGCTAGTTTAATGAATTTGAAATCATTAGAATAATTTTTTTTGAATACTAAGCAAATTCTTACATATTTCATCATATTTGTAAATGCTTTTAAGTAATTAGTTTATATTTTTTTCAAGTTATTAAAGTTTTCTTTGGTTAGTATTTAATTTTTATGCCAGTCATGCTAGATTGGATTCTGCACAAGTACTGATTCGAAATGTTTTCAATAAACGTATTATATTACTAATGCTATTTAGCTCATAATATTGTGTTATAAATTAATTTTATATACTTTTTTACTTATTTAACAATTAAAAGTATCGTATATCCTAGTATGTAGTATGTAACCTCAGCGGCGTATTATCCGCAAGACCTTTTTTCGAGTAAAAACAAAAGCTTGGCATAATCCGATTTTTTTCGGTGAACAGTCAAAAGTATACACTACTAATAATGTGGGTGCCATATAAAATAAAAAAAATTGCTCAGTATGATTAAAAATATAATAAAGTGTTCAAAAAAAATTTTTTTTGAAAAAGACATATTTGGATCCACCTCATTGCAAAGTACGATAAACTGAGATAAAAGCACGAGATCAATCCAGAACAATAATTCCGGGAAGATTCTACTAAAACTCATAGAATTTTAGCTTCTAATAAGTTTTAAAACGATGTTAAACATATTTTAAAAGTAAAAGTTATTTGCTTAGTTAAAAATTAAATGAAAAAAATGGATTGTTTTAGAGCTGCGTATTGGGTATTTTCTTCCTACAGCGTATGCTTTGTTTTTCACTTCACAGTAACACGTTGTCGACATTATTTTATTTGCTTTCGCTATAGTTTTTAATTTAAAACCGGCTGTGTAACTTAAGCGTTTTCGCTTTTATAAGACGATATACGAATTTGAATATTTTTCAGAAGAAAACATCTCAAGTCAAAACAAAAGGCGAAATGACGTTAACGAATTGCAACTGTAATATCTTTCCGAGGGACCGAATTCGTTCTTGAGCGTAATTTGCAAAACTGATTATAGCTGAAATAAGTCAGCTGTGTCTTGGTGCCACCTCTTATTTATTTTATGAAACATAAACAGTTTTTTTTTCAAAACTTCCTTGTAAGCTTTTCTGATGGAGAATGTTTTTTTATCAGATTATCCGCAGTGGTGTATAATACTCGCAACGAAATTCAGAACTTTTTTAAAACATAATCAGCGTATTATACACAGAAAAATACGGTAAATAAAAAATAATTTTATGCATTTATAAAGGAAGATAACTGAATGAACAATATTATGTGATGAAGAAAAAATATTATCGAAAAAGCTACTTCTCTCTATAGAGCATCTTCAAAAAGGAAAGAATTTAAGAAAAATTTGCAAGACTTGTACATTTTGGAGTATATTACATAATAATATAAATAATAATAAAAACAGTTTTAATAAATTAAAAAAAAACCTTAATCATACAATAAATAATTAAAAGAATTTGTTTAGTAAATTTATTTTTGTACAGCAAATTCATTTTTAATGTTATCAATAAAAAGTCTCCGCTTAATGGTAATGATAATTTAATTTCTTTCTTTGATATTTTAAAAATGATGCCTAATTGTGGTCAAATAATGCCTGCATTCCTAATTTGCTTTTAATTACAATGTTTTATAATAATATTAATTTCTTAAATGATCTATTTTTACTTTTATTATCATTCAAAACTATTGTAAAGTAATCACGGCATGTTCTCAAAAATTCGTTATCCATATCAAAAAAATTTTTTTCAAGACTTGAAAGTTTAAGTTTAAACTGTTCGAAATTTGGATTTCACAATTTTAAAAAGCTCTTGATAAATATTCTTTTAAGAAATGAATCTCGCCGATACAGCTTAACTTTAATTCAAATTAATATCAGCATGAACTGTTATTGGTATCGTGTGCTCTTGGTATCTCATTCTTTTAATAAACATATTTTATTCATAAATATTGTGCCTGAAAATAAAGTTATTTCGAATACTAGTATTGTGAATAGAAGTTTCTCACAGTAAGTATTTACCAATAACTTAAATATTATTTGAAATTTATGTACAAGGAGAAAAATATTATGGATACTTTATGGAGAAAATAGTGTTAGCAAATATTAATTCGAGTAATAGAAAAGTTTACAAATAAAATAAGATTGAATGTAAAATACTTACAATTAAGAATAAAAACAACTTAATATCCAAATTTTAAAAATAAAATATTATTTGAAAAAAACTTACTCATATTTTCCTTTTTAATCTACGAAACATTTTACAATTAAAAAAGTTCTTTTAAATAAAGAAATTAAAATGCAATAAAAGATTTTGTATCATAATTACATCCCGCGTCCATTAAGTTAAAGTGACCACTTAAAGTTCACAAACTTCGAAACTGAATATTTAATTGAAATTCTAACATAATGATGCTAATAAATATGTTTACTGGTATAATGTTATCATGATGTTGCCATTTTTTTAAAAAAAGAAATCAGAATTAAAAATTATATCTTTAATAATCTTCGTTAGATTCATAGCTGTTTACATTTAAGCAATATCTATTACTTTAAATGTTAAACGATATACATTATGCATTTGCCTATTTAGTTTTGATTGTAAATATCAACTAAAATACTAGTTGCCTTAAATAAATTTTTCCCTAAAGTAAAACAACAAAAAATTTTAAAAATGAATAAAGATTAAAAAAAATAGCAATTTTGAAATTTGTATTCTGAAATACACTATTTCGTGGAAATTTTAATCAAATAGTACTTCGTAAATTAGGCACAAAACAAAAACTATATTCTATTTTTAATCTTGAACATACAAAAAAATATAAATAAAAACTGTATCTAAGCGTAATGAACCAAGCTAATATATTATCACTTAATTAATAAACATATAGATACTAAAATATTATTCCAATAAATAATATGGGGTATTAAATTAATGGTAGAGACATTCATGCATTTAAGCAGTGTGAAGACTAAAGGAATTTAGCAGTCGAGTTAAGTATAGTAATACAATTAATTCCCCCCCCCTTCCCAAATAGCCCAAACGTGTTCTTTCGAGTTAAATTCCGGAGAATGTGCCATTAATAAAAGTCTCAGTAAAACGAAAAACTCTAACAACTAGTCTCTGTATTGTGAAGTATTTTTTTAAGATATAAGAAGCATTCTTAATATCTAATAAAAGTAAAAAATAAAATCAATAAAAGTAACTGTACAACTAATTATTAATAGCGTATCTTGTAATGATCATTGGTCATGAGTTAATTCTGTTATACCAAAGGATGCTTGCACACAAAAGTATACTATTCATAACAAATCTGTCTCATTCAAGAGTATAATATATTACTTTAGATATCATAAAATAATGGCTCTTAAGTCCAGGAGTTTTCTAAAGTCAATTTTCAAACAAAATTTGGATTCATCAGTAAAAAATAGCTCAAACTTTTGATGACTGTCATCCAAATTGAGAAATATAAATGAAAATGTATATTAACATTTAATTATTGAATAATATTTTAGTTGGATTCATAAAATAATTTAATTTGACATCAGCTTCATTCGACATCAAGTTGGCTGTCCGGATAAACAAACGTAAAATGAATTGCTTGCTTTTTTGTTGCTGTATTATAACTACAATATTTGTTTCTTAAATCTTCTCAAAATATTTTATATCATCTCTTTTATTATTTTTTGTCTTTGTACCATAAATGAAAATTTTCAATTCTGTGGTGAAAGGATATTACTGAAACTGCTCGTATTGAAAATTCATTTAGTATAATGTCTGATTATTTTAAGAGTTCCAATAAATATGCTTATAATATTTCAACATTTCTACGAAAATTATGAGAGTTAATTATAGCAGAATGAAAGCTTATAACTTACCATATTTAATTCGATTACTTTAAAATCTTCGGAAAAAATTTAGTGCATAGATTTGATAGAAATTTAACTATGTGAAGAAAAACAACACAAATATGGCATAATTTTCATGACAGTTAAGCACAATTAGAAGATCAACGTCATGGTTTTTATCAAGTCATCTGACACTCACCAAGTGCATTGTGCCATAAATGTTTAAGAAGTGTAATTTAATATCTTCTGCTTAATTCATAGTTAGGGATATAAACCACAGAAAAATGCTGAATTATAAAATTCTTTTTCTTAAACAACATGGAACGAATGTAAGTCTGAATAAGAATGTCTGAATGAGAAAATAGCTTTAGAACAAAATTGAAATAAATCAACATCATTGTTTTTATGTAATTTCTGAATTAAGTTAATTCCGATGAATTAACTTAATTTATCGGTCGTCAGTAACATTTAAAAAATTTCTTTATTTCACATTTTCATGAATAATTTCAGTTTTTATTTTTTCTGAAAGACTTTTAGGCTGTTAAAGAGAATATTTATAGTCAGACGCTTTAAAATTCCATACTTTCATATTTATGTTCTTATCACACATTTTTAAAATTTTAACTTGCACGTAAAATCTTTAGCTGAATAAGAATATAAGTCCACAGAAAATTTAGGAAAACTAGGATAATATTTCTTTTATTGTCAAGAAGTTTTTAAAATTCAACAATATTTAACTTCTAATTACAAAATATGTTTATCATTCTATTATATCATTTTATAAGTTTTGAATGTACTTTTTGAGGTACATGTTGTGGTATATATTAAACAATCTAGAACTTGATCAGATGATATTTTTAAACATCTGATGGGATGATAGACATATTCGTTGTATTATCAAAATATTTAATCGAATTTAATTTTAAATGATAAAAATATTTTTTTAATATCACCTAGCTTTATCACAAGTGGAAATTATCCAAATAATATTTTGTGGAAATATAATTAGAGTAATTAAAAAAGATATTGAAACTTGTCCAGATATACAGATATACATTTAATCTTAAGTATTTTATCCCTATAAAATGATTTTAGATCCATTAAATATATATATATATATATATATATATATATATATATATATGTAAACATAAAATAAAATATCTTTTTATACAAATGACAGCTTTAATAGAAGTTTTTTTATGGTATTAAAATATTTCAAAAGTTTTTAAATAATTATATGTTTTTAAAGTAATTTTAGAAGGTACTGTCTCGCACAAGCACGATGGTTTAAATATTGAACAATAGTATAGTAATTTGCTTCCAACATCAATTTCAATATCAAACACGTGGGTTAGCAGACTACGTCTGATAATCGAGATTCTAAGCATACTTACATTTCATGTAGTTGCAAATTATTTTATTTCCTAAAGAATTATATGTTTAATTAAAATGAACATGAGTATTTTTAACTTAAACACATGCATTTTTCATTTTTCCTTCTAACAAACATACAATTAATTTTATACTGTTTTTATACCAATTTTTATAAGAAAGTTTTACAATCTAAAATTAATTTGAGTTGAAATAGAACACGAAATTGAATTGATAGGAAAATATTTTGAGTAAAATTTAAGAAGCATCTTAAAAATTCATTGTATTTTAAAATATTAATAATTTTTCTTTAAAATCCTAATTTTATAAGTAATTAATCATTTAATTTTTGTGAATTTGGAGTGTAAAATAGGTTTCAAATTAACAAAATTAAAAATTTAATCAAACATTTTAGGTGCATTTTTTTGGCAAAATACATTTATAGTTGTTTTAAGACCCATATGCAACTCAATTTCGTTTTTTAAATAGTGTATATTCTTAGCATAAGCAAAATTAGGCTTTAAAAAATATATTTACCAGAAATTAACAATATACAATGTTCTTTTCAAATTATAAGAACAAATAAATTATTCAAAATTTTAAAAAATGAAACACCTGCAATTATTTTGGAAGAACCGATATTTAAAACTTGTAAATAAAGATAAGGATATAACGCAAACAGCAAAATATTACCAACAAAAATTGAGAAAAATATTTTCCTCTGTTATGCCAAAACAAAAGATTTTTATTTATTAATTTACATTTTTTTTAATGGAAAATAGACTTTAAATTCATGCCAGGTAGATATTTCCTCTTTTGTTCAAATTAAAAATAATTTTCCAATAGTTTTTTTTCTTTGAAAATTTTGATAAATTTATAATTTAAAGAAATTTTTTATAATTTAGCTGAAATATCAGTCATTGCGATATAATCATTATTCGATACAATCCATAACATTTTTTAAAATTGGCATTAAATAGTTCTCTTTAAATTAATTGCTTTAATTAATTAGTCAATTATTTCATTAGAATAATCAATATGTTATTATATATCACATCAACTGAATAATATTTATTTAAATTAAATATTTAGAGTGTTACAAATTTTTAATAAGAAAGAACTCTAAAATTACTTTTGAAGTATGGATTACAATTTCGTAGAAAAACACTGCCAGACATGTATATATTGTTACATCAAAATAATTGATTATATCAAATTGCTTTTATGGTAGGATTAACAAAGCAAATTAAATATCTGAATGATTCAATGAATCATTAAGCAATCAATTTCTCATTTGGGTTTCTCTTTTGTCTATAACGTGAAGCTGACAGAACATGTTGTTTAAAATGGTGAGTAAAATATGTTTTTATTCCTAATAGTATATATATATACTTCAAAACAATAGATTCTTCATGTAAATTATTCAATTTATATTTCTGCTAAATTGTAAGAGTAAATATTGTTAGTTTTTATATAATAAAATTGAATTTTTAAACCTATGTATCAAGTTCCATATGAGGAAAATTTTATTTGCCAAAAGTTGACAAAAAAGAGTAAGAACTTTTAAAATTGCCATAGCTAGTCTGATAAATTTCTTTAAATAGTAAATAGCTTTGCAAAGTTTAAAGAATCTATATTAAAAAAAAATTGCAATTAATTTTTTGAGATATGCTTTTTATTATGTTAATTATTAATAACTAATTTTCAGGTGTATTTTGGAAAATGCTGTAAAGTTTTTGATAATTAAAAAAAATGTTTTAATATTTGTGTTTTCTTAACTTTCTTATTTTAACGAATTATAAGATGAAATATTGTTAAGTAGGAATAATGTTTTTGAAAAATAAATATAGTTATTAATTTGAGGAGCTAAGTAAATCCTAAATAAAAAAGAGACAAATCACTAAACAAGAAATAAACATTAAACTTATTTTTACCACATTAATAGAATTATTAAATTTAGTAACTATAAGATTATTAAGCTTAATTATCTGTTTGATATTAAAATTTTTATCAAACATTTTAGTAATATTAATTAATCCAAATTTTTATTAAATTAATCATAATTAATAATTAATATATTAAAATATCTTGATTAAATTGGACATCATTAAATATATCTTTATGAAATTTAAATTTTGAATTATTTTTGCCTAATAATTTTCCTTATTGTTAAAAGAATATTAGCTTATATCTCTTAACAAGCAACAATTTTAAATTTTATGACTAAGTTTAATTTACATTTACTTAATTTTACTGGATTTTGACTAATAATAGAAAGTTTTGGTTGATAATATTGATAATAATAAAATGTTCCGATTTATTATATATCAGTCAATAAATGTTGTTTTCGCTTAGGTGCTAAATCAAATTTTGACTATCAAACTCCTTGGAGGTACGGTAGAAAATAACGATAAATAATATCATTTTAGGTAAAATGTGCACATATTCTTCTAGTTCTTACATCAATTCTCATTCAATCTCAAAGTCTACCTTACAGACTTGAATATCCTATTGTTTTCAGAAAATCACCAATAGGTTTCATTTCCAGAGAAAAAGCTAATGGAGAACAAGAAGTTCTTTCCTCTTTGGGTAAATATTAATAACAACTTAAAACATTAAAATATATGAAACTGTTTTGCTTATTTCTAAATAAGTTTATGCTGTATTAAATATTATTATGCGTTCCATAAGATAGGTCACTAATATCTGATCTGAATTGAATACTGAATTTATTTTGAATTTTTGAATCATTAGTAGGAATTAACTTAAGAAGAAGGAAATACATTTTGGTAAATCTATTTGATTCGAAAATATTTTCATAATATTAATAAGAAGTTGATTCATTTATTGCAACAAGGTATCCAATGCTTATTTAATATTTTAAAAAAATAATTATAATTGATTCTTTAATTGTAAAACTCCGTACCAGTTGTTCCACTATAACGAGATTATATGAAATAACTTCATTAATTACAAGTGATAAATTTATGAATTTTAAGTCACTTGTTATTAATTTTTGATTTCAAAAATAGTTAATAATTTAGTTATTGCCAACTATTTCTAGTATATGTCATTACCTACATAATTAAAATAGCTTTTTTTTTAAAATAAACTTCACTTTTTAGCTATTGACAATTGATAATATTTAATAAATTTTTAATTTTATTCAAACTAAAATTAATTATTTTTGTTATTAAATTTATGAGGCACATAAAGAAAAGTGATGGAAAAATGAAAGATATATTTGAAATTATGACAAATTTTATGGTGAAGATGACTTTTCTTAGGCTAATTGCAAATAATTAAAAGCAAATTTAAAAAAACAAGAATGGTTGATCAAAACGTTATCATGCTATGATTTTCTATTATTTTAAGTGAGATTAAACTAAAATATGAGTTCACAGTGTCACAAGTTGGTATTTGGATTTGAAGTTCTATCTCGTGCTGCTACATTCAAATGGTTTTCCAGAATTCTACAAGGATAACGATTTTCAATATGATAAAGAATACATCGGGTGAATATTGCCTACTGCAATCCCAGATAATTTATCTGCAGTATAGAAAAGGTTTCTCTGTACATATTAAATGATACTGAAAGAATTTAAAATCAGAATTGATGTCTTGTATAAAAATCCACTATGAAGAAAATAGTGAGCCTTTATTTTCTCCGTAATTTAATTTATCAAAAAGAGGAACGTGTCAGCATTAGTAAATACATCTTTAAGTTGCTTAAAAATAGTGGCCACTTCATTATTTCAAAAATCCTAACTAATGACGAAACGTAGACACTGATTTTTGATGTTAAAATGCGTCAACCAAGTAAAATATATTTGAAAATGATTTCACTGTATTTAAAAGATAACATGCCATGAAAAAAATTGCATTATATACCATTTTCAAATTTCAGTGTCCTGAAACTGAAAAAACAGGAGATAGTCACAGATAATTGGTCTTACTAAGTCTTTCAGAAGTTTTTCATGAAATAACTCTTAGAAAACTTATATTCTTGCTCTAAAAATTTCTCTTATTCAACAAAATTGGCAACTGAGTTTCTCGAATGAAAAAGCTTAAAAGTTCTAACACATTATTTCTTTTCACGTCATTTAGCTTTATGACTTTTAGCTATTTTTACTCTAAGAGAAAACTTATATGGATGTCATTTCGATTCCAAAGATGAAACTGATGAGACTATAAGAACCGTTTTTGATATTTTTCCAAAAATAAATGATTTGAGGATTTAATCTTTAAAAAATTTGTCAACAAAACAATAGGACTTAAGACTATTTTGTCCAATCTTAAAATTTCGTAAACACAACTTTACAAACTTAGGTGAATCTCAAAACTTTCAGAGACACTTTCTTATCATATCGATCAGTAATTTGCCTATTTTTAGAACTGGAATCCATTTATTCTTATTAACTACTAGAAAGTTTGTTTAATTACTAATAAAGGCTTTTAATACCATGATAACTTCAGCAACTGGTAGCTTTCCCTGCTTAATTCATTAAAATTTGAATAAATAGAGATCATGTTCACCTAATTTATTTACAAGGATATTAATTTGAAAATGGTTTAAAGGTACAAAATATCTGCCAATTCTGATAATTTAGCTATATAAACATAATTTTGAAATAGCTCTTTTTTAAACATTGTAGGGTAGTTCAAAAATGAAAAAAATTAATCTTAGTTTTTACTTTGACACAGAGAAATATTCAGATTTGTATTTTATTTCTTATAACAATCTTACTACAGTGAAAAGAATATTCGAACATATATACCATTGGACTGATATTGGAATGTCTGATATTTGAACTCAGAAATGAGTTATATTTAGTAACAAATGATATTGCGACATTGTAGTTTTTAGGGTATTTGTATTGTTGCTCTACGTTCATGTATTTGAAAAAATAAAATACCTTTGAAATTAGAAACTTCACATTTATTAAATTTTTTTTAATGGTTTTAGTCATATTTATTCAGATCTATACATAAATAAGAATTTTTCTATTCAATTCAATACTTCTAGAAATAAAAATCAAATTATTTAAAAATCAATTCTCTAATTCTTTCATAAGTAAGTTGAAACAGAGCAGTTATTTTGCTAGACAATTCTTTTAACTATAAATCCTTCAAAAAACATTTACTTGGCAACCTTCTTCTTGTATTTTCAAAATTATAGTGCTTGAAGACATATAACTGTCAATATTTGTGAATACCGGACTAAATTCTTTTGAAATGTCTGAAATAAGCTGATATTTATATACATTTTATAGTTCGACAGTTAAACTTATCAAATAAGAATACACCAGTGAATACATCACGTAGTCATTAGTACATCCAATAGTCATTTGTGTCCAGGAAATCACTTCTTTCACACGTTCACGCAAATCTTAAAAGGATTCAAGATATTTACAATTAAAATTTTTATTTACTTCTTATTTAAAACTATTTATAAAAGATCTTATTTATTATACTTCATAAA
>JAPDSC010032301.1:35591-66607 GCA_026290005.1 Latrodectus geometricus | reverse complement strand
CAAAGATTGAATAAGTTAATAATAACTGTTGTGTTTACCATAGTTAGATCTAAATAATACAATTATAAATAGAATTATATTACGCATTATTTATATATTCTACAGTACGTATTTCATTCCCTTTACTGTAAAATACAAAAGCTTTTCAACAATCCTTCATATAGTTTTTTACAATTGTATATCATTATTATATTATCAACTTTCATGTAATGTATGTATACCTTTGTATACCCCTGATTTTATTCTAGCAAATGAATTATTTCATATAAATGATACAAAATTCATTATACGATATTTGATTAGTGCATATCACGTTTATGGCTATATGAGTAAAAATTGTTCAAATTACAGAAGTTCATTTTTTTTAAAAAAAAAAAATATCTCAATATTATTCAATTCAATTTTTTGTAAATAGAATTATCAACAAGTTTTTTTCTACCTAGAATTTGTGGCTACCATGGAAAACATTAAATTTTTAAGTATAAATGTGAAAATATTTTCAATCAATTTATATGTATTTATTTAATTTTTTTCTTTGTTTGACAATTTGCATTACGCTAAGCATAATTTTTTCTAATGATTTCTTTTCAACGTTATAAACACTCCTCTTTCTGCTGGCAAAAATTGGAAATACTTGGCTGTTTACATAAAAATAGTTGAGCATATCTGATATTGTATATGTGATTATTGACATACTTTAAGCGATATGCATATTTAGATCTGTGTGCACGAAGAATCTTGTATAATGCGATTTTCCCCATTTTATTTATTTGTTCTTGGATTAAAAAAGAACGAAAAAAATCATGTGTGGTTAAAGTAGTTATGGGCTCTTAATGCCAGAGTTATTCCAAAATGGAAAACAAATAATTTCACGTATATTGGTGCGTTGCCCTAAAATGACGTCAGGGTTAACGTCAGCAGAACTTGGTTAAACTCCGTATCTTTTTGAGGTCACTCAGGAGATAAAATAAAAGTGTTCAGAATTGTTCATAAAAACCAACAAAATAAAAAGGAGGAGAAAATTAATTACATCCGGTGATGAAAATTGTTTTGAAGAAAAACACACTCTTTTGGCCAATCGAGTGTCACTCTCAGTCAGAAGTAAAAGAAAGAATGCCTCTCTGTGCAGCATTCCGAGCTTAACTGATTAGTGTGGCAGTAGAACTTAAGCCTGTCACTGAATATGTTAATTTTTTTTCTCAAATTGAACCCCGGAGGAGTGCGACATACCTGTGCGTCTTGTCTGAAGGAGAAAAACCAGTGTCTGACTCGTGGGCTGAGAGGCATCGTGGCGTTAACAATCTTTTTTGCATTTTTTAAAGTTAAAGAGTTTTCTGCTCTTGAAAAGGCCAATTCTACTTATATTTTCAAGAAGATTGAACTTGGCTTTTAAGAAGATTAAACCAAGATAAAAATACTAAAATTATTTCATATAACAAATTAAGTGTATTAAATTATGAATATGGAAAACACATTGAAAAAGTAAACTAATTGAAAATATTAACATATCATAGAGTTTCCAAATAAAGGTTCATAATCATCAGAGTAATAAATGTTAATAAATAATAAAGAAAAAAATCATTATTAATTTAGTTTTTGATTTATTATTTATTTATTAGTTTTTCTTAGATCAGGTTCACATCATTTAATAAAAGATGCTTTTTGTCTTTATATTAAAATTAAATAATAAGAGAAAGGTATATAAATATTAAAGTTCATTTAAAATCAGAAATTTATTTAATTATTTAAAATTAGAAAAAATAATTGTAAATATACTCTTTTTTCTCTAACCTATTAATTTTCTTTTAATGAATTCAGTCAATGATAAATAAAATAAGTAGGATCGAAAAAAAAGATCTACGAGGAAGAAAGAATGTATACATTCCAAAGATAATAATGATTCACAAATTATTGCAGTTAGTCTTTTCGCGAGAAAATTTTTGATACTGCTGCTGTTGTGGCTTTATTTTTAGAAACAAATATTTAAACAGGTTTAGATGTTTAAACATTAGACTGTTAGCGATTTTTAAAATAAAATCTCTGCTGTAAATAAATATTGAAAAATTCTTTCTCATCAGGAAAAAAAGTACAATATGTTTAAAACAAAATATAGAAACAGTTCTCAAAAATATTACCTCCAAGTTTATATGCTCTGAGATAATATATCCAACTATTTAAATTTTGAATAATTAATAAATTTTACACCAATTAAAATCTGAAGATAAATTATTAATTAAGTTTAAAATTTATTTACTATTATAAATAATATATTTGATTATCTTTAAATCTAATCATTACCATTTTAAAAATGTAGAAATTATAAGGCCATGAGAAGAATTACCAATTTTATTAGAAATTTATAGCAACTTTATGTGATTATTAATCAGTTGCTATTAAAAATATTTGCTTTAATTTGAATATATAGTCATTTTCTCAGTTACTTTAAAAAAATATGCTCTAGCTTTTACTAGGAATTTCGACAGATATTTTTATAATTTAATTCAATTGAAAGAAGAAATAATATATTTCGTGGAATACACTTTTAATTAAAAACCGTAATTTAATCTTTTTTACTGCCAAAATATACCTTGGAAATCACTGAGTCCAAAATATTTTTGCTTTGGACATTATTTTACATTTTTCAGCAATCTTACTATTGATTCTGATAAAATTTATTATTCATTATTTATTAGACTTATAAGTTTTATGCAATGTCTCATATTTGTGTGTATTTGTGAAAATTACTTTATATTTTATATTCAAAATTAGAACATTTAAAATAATTTGTGTAAAATGAGTTTATATATAAAATAAATTAATAGATTCTGTGGTAACACGAATAGTTGTAAATATGGTACTATTAATAATTATTACTTATAGTGTAATATCTGCTACTAATACCATATTCTTGGAATAATATTGAAATAATATTATTTCACGACTGTGAAAATTATAGAAGATAATCAATAATTTTAATGAGTTGAAAACTGTTATTAGACGTAATAAAATTATAACTATTATGTAATTTTTTAAATAGATAATATATTGTAATAATTTATTTGGTTTTATATTTTTTTTATATAATTACGTTTAACTGACTTATTTATACATTATGATACAGTAAATATTTTGGTTTTTTACATTTGAAAATAGATTCCAGTTAAATCTATAAATAATATAATTAAAAATAAAATTATAACAATATTCATAAGCTAAATAATTTAGGTGGGCAGATAATTTTATTTAATTTTTAAGACAGTACATTCTGATATTAATTATGCAATAAATTTTATCAAATACAAAACATCTTGAAAAATGTAAGCATGGAAAAACGTTTAAATATTCAAACCAATAAAATGTTTTATTCTTTTCTGTTAAAATTTTCCAAGAAGCAAAAACTTTACGAGCACTTGAAATTATTTTTGTAGCGAAGAGCTCTGTGAATGGAAACTTTCCACACTTTTTCTTCCCCCTTGAGGAATTGTTTCGCTGCGTAAGAATTCAATTTTAGAAACGAGCTGCTGAATTTTTTAGCCACATCAGCAGGAATCCGCTGTTGAAGGCTGTGACCCCGTTTCAGCGATTGCCAGACAAAACACGTGTAGCGGTTATTATTATAAAAAGTCAAAGACCTTTGTTTACGTGGACTTCGATCACTACTGAATCGCTCCGATACCACAAAAAAATTATAATCCTAGATAAACTTCACAAACAAAGATGACAACCTTAATCAGATAATATATATTTGCTGACGAGACCAAAAAATAAGAATTCCTATCTGTATGTCACAGAAAAAAACGTTTTTGTTGCTACTTCACAAACAGGATTAAATCAGGTGGCGTAAAGTAACTGCAACTTTCGCTGTTAAAATTAATCTTTCTGTTGATTTGTTTTAAAGTTATTTGTTATTTTCACATTTAACGCACAAACACTCCTTTTAATTCTCATATTTCGAAGAATTCTTCGTGATATTTTTAAAGTGGAGATTTTTTACTGTTCTTCATTTTATATATAAATCTTATGATTTAATTTTTATGTGATTACATTTTTAACTTCAGTGTTGATTAATTTGTATTAAAATTATGTTCTCATAAATGATATAAAAGGCATTTCACTAGAGCAAATTCCTTGCTATTCATTATATACACATAAACTTTTTTTTTATTCTTGTCATTATTTAATATGTCAATTTTCTTTAAATGTTAATCCAGCACTTTTATGATAAAATTATTGAGGACAAATGAATTAAATTCAATAATTGATAATGAATTACTGTAAATAAATTGACTTGATTAGTATTGAAAATTATTCTTTATTGCTGATAAAAAAACATAATTTGGATATTGAAAATCATGCTTACTTGATATTATGAGTTAAATTATGTAATATATTAATTATGATAATTTTGCTCATATTATAAAAATTAATTGTACTTATTATATTTATTATTATTACATCTGTTATCAGATAGTTATTCTAATTTTCCCTCTTATAGCTAACAAAATTCATTATTCAGATCAATAATTCAGTACAGATCTATTAAAACCATTCAGGGATTAATTTTAAATTCTTTTTCTTCAAAACTAAAATCAAATTATTTGAAATATTTCATTCAATATATAAGTGTAGGATAATAAAATTTAAAAACGACACAAAATTTATTATGATAGTATTATAACATTTGATATAAAAATATTTTAACTATAAGAATTATTTAAATTTTTTTCTTCAACTTACCGAGACAATGACTAAAATATTATAGTTACAGAACTTGGGTTTGCTTACATATCTTCCATGACACAATTTTTAGTAATTTTTATCTCGTTCGAGCATTTTTTGACTTCATATCATGGCTAAGACAATCTCCATTTTTTACTTCCATATTTCTAATTAGAACTTAGAGATTCTTTGGTTATCACTGAAATGTAGAGTATCGCTAGGCTCATGTAGAAGAGCTACGAATCTTAAAACAAAAAATATGTTGTAGCCAGTGTTCAAATTGCCGTAAATGTGCACAAGAAGAGTATCCAATGGCACACCATACTAATACTTCAGGTGATGGGACAATATGATGATGTTGAACGTACCATGACAATATGCATTCTTCACCAAACATATAAGGGAGAATCATGTTGCTGTAAACACAATAGGCATTCATATAAAAAGAACGACCTCACATCATTCCTGCATACAAGTTCATCGAGCATAGCATCATTAAAAACTTTCCAGCCTTTGATGTAGCATCAAAGATAGATGACATCTGATCAAGAGTTGATAACCCATGTTACTGAAAACATTATTGATACGTTTTTGCAAACATGTCTTAAAAGTGATTCCATTTCTTTTATTCAGGGCTAATGACGTGTCTCTACGATTCATCAAGACTATGAGAGTAACATGTCTGTCTTCTCAGCTATCCATGATTGCAGACAGTTGAAATCCAACTCAGCGTTTTGAATGATCACCTTGAAACTATCGACTCCATATTATACAGACAGTTTTGGGATCTTTACCGACACGAACATAAGTGATACAATATCAGAATCTCGCAGGTTGAAACTCAACTCCTATCAAAGTCTTTCGGTGAAAGAAGTAGAAAAATGTTGGTAAGCCATTTCTGTTTCTTTCACTGGGTATTAAAATAATTTTTCACCAGGGAACAGCTTTCAAATGCAATTTGCTTTTGAGAAATTTGCTGTACAATTTCTTTACTTAAGCCATTGTAGGTGCAGTGATCGTTGCCAGAATGTTGCTTTTTGCAAAGAATGTTGCGTGTTGTAAAGATAGTCATTCAATGATCACATCTTCTGTCATGTAAATTTCACATGTTCAGAGTATCGCAGTTTTTGTATCTCAATTTTAATGGACAGCATATTTTTAACTAGAATCTTAGTAAGAAATAGCCACTTCTTGCAGATATATTCATGTTTTGTTGTATGTTAAGCCAATTTATTTTCTCCTCTGTGAATAAAAGTACAACATTTTTTAGAAACATTCTCTAACATATCAATAAAAAATGGAATATTTTAAGATATTCTTTACCATGGTATTTATTAATTTGTTAGTTTATAATTCGATAGTGTTAATAGAACAACTTATAAAAGCTCTATAATGTATATTTTGTCACTGATTAGACAAGATGGAGCATAACAAAATTTATTAAATATTAATTATTATTGTTTCTTTATTGACTTTACAGTTGGCGATGACATCAATATTTGAGTTTATGTGCTCATGTAGTACAAGAGCTAACTAACACATTTTTAGATCTTAACTCTAATATCTGATAATTTTAGGCTGTGTGATGTCCTTTTTTATTTACGAAGAACTTCCCAACTGCAAAATGAAAAAATAAATGTAACTGAGCAAGAAAAAATAAAGTCATATTTTTTGAGAAAACTTTAAAAATCTCATACAGCCATTCCAAAATTATTTACAAATATTACCAACAGACGGAACATAACTCTTTGATTTACATTTTCCCATGGAAAACAAAACTATTGAGATTTATGTCTGGCTGTTCATTACATACATTGTGAATAAATTTTCGTAGGACCCATAATATACTAGCGGCAAAAAACAGTTTCATAGCGATTTGCAACTTATTGTTCAGATTCTATATTTTATTGAGAGCATGCAAGGCTTCACTTGAAAAAAATATTTCAAGCATTTATGGGATTTTTAGATATATTTTATAGTATAATGAAATGCATCTAATTATTAAATGTCCTAAAATATTCTTCAGTGACCTGGTTTTAATTATAACTTCCAGTGCAAAGGTCACTTCAGAGATTTTACAAAAATGGAATATGATTGTTTTTTAACATGAATGATTTCCTTTTACAGCGAAAACAATTGATCATTAATTATTCTAACTAGTCAACAAAATCTCTTGGAAATTAATTTTTTGATTTACTCTTGGGCTGATTTATGACAAACATTCAAAATTGTTGTTGGTTTCCTTATTGACTCGAAGAGTGGGTCATCTATCACTTGTTTCTTTTATTTAATCACGGTTAATTATTCTTGTCTCTTTCAAACCGCAAGTAATCTCATATTGGAACTATTACACAAGCGAAGAAACACGATTGATAATAAGGGTTAGTTATTATAAGTGGGCAGAAGAAATAATAAAATAAGTGCTGATATGTTATCCCTGTCAATTAATTTCTAATGATTTATTTATGAAAAGAGTAATTTTGAATAGCAATTTGCTAAGACTTCACAGCTTTCAATATAAGAATTTTTTTAGTTTTGGCAAACATTTAATAAAGACTCATAATACATTCTTAAATTGTAAGATTTCCGTCTCGGCATTAGCATTTGATGAAAATGTGGTTGCTGCATTTCTTATTCTATATGCACATCTGTTTGGGTAATTGCTTGAGAATTTTCCAGCTTCATTTGTTACAAGAAATGAAATTGATCCATTATCTACAAAAAGTTCTTCAAGGTAGCTCATATTCTAAAAGACTTTTAAGCATTTTTGAACTAATAAGTTATCAATAACCGGTGTAAAAGCACTTGATCACAAGTTTTTATAACATTAGGTAGTAATATTCTTATATATAATTTTGATACACAATTTTTACACATTCTTTTTCTTGTTAGCACTATTTTTCTCAACAAATATGGATTTTTCAACAATATCATTAAGGTAATAACATCAAATCAGGGATTTTTATTCTTCTTAATTTAAATATTCTTATCGATTTACACTTAGAATGCATTTCTGGTTCAAAATTTTGTTTTTTTTCAAAATAAATAATTTCATTTAAAGATTATTAAATACTTAAAAACATGAAAAAAACACTTATACTGCTTAAAATTATTGTCATTTAATTTATCATGCTTATGTTCTTACAATATATTATTTATATAATACATAAATAAAAAAAAAATTCATTTTTCATCTAAATTTGGAAATTTTCGATTTTTTATGGCAGTTTATTTCTTTCTCTCTCACTCATAAAGATTATTGATTATTATTTTAAATTATTTACATATATATTACATTTATGTATAATTAATGAACTTATATTAATATTTATTTGCTGTTATGTTTTACCTTATTCGGTGTTGCATTATTTCAGAATATTTTATTGTTTAGAAAAAAATTTAAAATTAATGCTGAAGATTTAAACATTTACATAAAAATGATACATTTGAAAATACAATATTTACATTCTGCTATAATAATATTTATTGCATGCTGACTTTTTATATCAAACCAATGGCACGTCAAGCTAAACGGAAACATATTCAAATCATTATCAACGATTCTGTTTTCTTGGGCTGCTAAAAACTGCTAGTATGGTTTCAATGAAACGTCTAAACCAGAAATAATCGAATATAATTGCAATGCATTGCGTCAATGGAAATTTTTGTGGTAAATTTGGGTATTTTATGCTTAGTAAAATAATCGATACTTTTACCCTGATATAAGCGATGAAGACATCAAAATCTACATAAAATATCTTCCATGGTAACATTTTACCTTCAAGTTTCTAGAAACCAATTTGCCTCTCTGTTTTATTCGCTCCTTCCCCTACCAGAAAAATAAACCGAAAGTGTTTGCTTATACTGTCATATATGACCACATAAGTAATTTTAGAGTTTTATTAATTTTAGAAATAGCCCTTTTTATTTTATATCCTATTTGGCAGACACAGTAAAAATAACTTTTTCAGGGTTTGCGTTTAACAATAGTTTGCTAAACGTTGATGAAAATCTCGTATTCTAGTATAATATATAAGTATTAAAATGAATGAATCACAAATATAAATTAATTTTCATCTATTTCAGCAAGGTAATATTTTTATTTCAGTTTATTTCTATTAACTAATGAATATCACTTTCCATTAGATTTTTACTTTTTCTAATGTTTTAGTAATGGTTATAAAACTTTGAAATGCAATTGACTATTTACACAGTCAACTAATTATGTGTAGCAATTCTTCATAACTATGTTTTTGCACCTTGTTTAAGGTGGTGAGACATTTTGAAACCAATGTTTTCTATTTCAATATTTTTTTACTTAAGAAACATAAACTTTACAAATAATTATATTAATTATAACTAAAATAAATGAATAAGATGAATAAATATTATTTATTTAAACTTTATCTTAATTTTATTATATCTCTCTTTTTTAACTGTAATAATGAATTAAGACTAATCTCAAAATTTCCTTTTTTAAAAATAGATCCCAACGTTTAGAATATTCCTTTCATTTCGAAGTAAATGAATGTTCGAAACAATAAACCCTAAAGAAGCTGCTTTTATTTCATAAAAATTTCTTGTAAGTTTTTTTTTTATTTTTTATTTTATTTATTTTTTTTTTTTTAATTTCAAAGTTTTGTTTGAATTTTATGATTACTAAACACTCCTATTAATTTTGTAATGTTTCTTTAAATGGAATATTTAAATACTATTAGACATTTATAATTATCTTATAATTATAAAGAATTTTTTCCAATAATAATAATAATAATAATAACTAATAAGAAAATATGCACTAGTAAGCAAGGAACGGTACTAAACAAGTTATTGTTTGCCTTGTAGCAAAATATAATTCAATCTATAGCATTTTTCAATTTTATGTAGATTGCCAATTGTGTTTTGCCATGCCGTTTTCAATTATAAAATTAATGTTCTCTAAATTCACTATAATTGCTTTTAAACATTTTGCCAAACGATTACAGATTATTCAAATCTTTTATGAGTATTTCATATATCTCACAAACTGCACTTGCGTTACATGTTTTAACCATATTTAAAATTAACATTTTTTTTATCGATTCTAATATGGTTAAAATATTGTTTGTTAAAATCCTAGTATACGTAACACGTTTGACGCGATTTTCAAACGTGTCGCGAATGACGAAGTATTTGAAAGTTTAATTACTGTTATCCACCACGAAATGGCGTTTTTACTTTTGTTGCCAAGTGTAGGCATAAGCAAAAACAATGAAAATGGTAATCTCAGAATGGAAAATATATATAATGTGGAAAAAAAGATAAATATTAAAATAAAAAAATTTTAAATATGAAAAATGTAAAATGGCTATAAAGCAATAACCACTTAAACTCCCCAAATCAACAACTACAGATTGCAAACTTTATAGCTCTCCTAAATGACACCAACTCAACCTTACTAAGTATATTAAGATTCAGCTTTTTTGTAATTTTTCAAAATCTATATTTTTGTTAGAAAAAGTATTCATAAAATATGCTTGAAAATAAATTATGCATAGTATATTTTTTTGAATACTTTGAGCCATCAAAAATAGATATTAAGATATGTATGAAACAAAGTTTCTGATTTTTACATGGAAATGAATTCAAATGTTGACCAGTTATCTTACTTTAATATGCTATTTTTTTCATTACTTCATATGGTTTAGATCATTTGCATATCATTCTATGAAATAATAGCAAATGTGGAAATTTGCTAACAGAATTCGGTAAATGTATTTGCAAACAGCTTTGCTCTTTTGTTATCATTTAATTAAAATTTTAAACTAAGTTAAAAATATCGATTTCCTCATATTTGATTTTGCTTATGAAAGAGTTCAACGAAAAATTTAAATTATGAATATGGAATTCTATAAAAAGGAAGAAATAAATGCTGTTTATTTTACGTTATTGAATACCGATTATTTACTAAATGTTTTTCATATAAATCTTTTTATAAATAAATAAAAATGGAGCATTTAATATAGATAAATCTTAATCGGAGACAGAACGAAAATACTCCAAATACATAATATTTTTAACCGTTAACATCAAAAACAATTGTGTTATTTTTGAAACAAAAATGACTTTTTCCAATAAACAATAAGTTAGCAGTGATGAATGCCAATAACGTCAGTATTACGTGACTCACTTAAAGGATACTCACCTTCGAAATAAAATAATTCCTATATTTGCTCAGTGATATTCAAAGAAAAACAAAAGCATAAAAATTTTTGATCAATAGATTTTCATTACTGTTATCGTACTTTACATCAACGTAAAATCGTTTCATCATATTCCATGGCAAGTATTTTTAAGAACTAGTTAACGAATAGCGTTACTCGTCACAGCTACTTTGCACCAGTTCTAAGTTATAAATTGCATAACAGTTCAAAGCAATCTTCAGGAACACAAAAGTGTCATTTAATGGTATACTTTAATCAATAAAACTTGCAAGTGTAAAATGTCAGTAAATTTCTCTTTTTAGAAATATTGGAGGGATCCTAAATAATTTTGTAATTGAGAAATGGAATAACGAAGGTAATTTTAAACCGATTTCCAGAATTTTCATTTTTAGAATGATGTAGGGGGAATATGAAGCAAATTACCCACATAATTATCGTACTATAAGCTCATAAAAATGTGAATGAATAAAATTATTACTATTCAAAGTTCTTTGTTTGCAAAAAGATATTTTTTGTTTATATATTATTGCACAATATATATTTTTAACGCTACATTTTATAATAGTAAAATCATTTAATAAACACTTATTTGAATTTTTCCTCTGAAGGAGTTATATCAGCCTCATCAGTAAAATTAAATTTTATAGTTTTCTTTAAAAATGTTTCAATTATAGATTCTAAGTTTCTTCATGAAAGCGGATCACGTGAGATAAAAATAAGAAGATTCTATATCCACCAAAGACCAATGAATCATTGGCAAATAAGACTTTTATGATTGTTTTATTTATTTTTTAATTATTAAAAGTAACTCTTAAATTATTAAAAAATTGACGCAATGAAATTTGCCATCAAGATAAGCAAGCTGTCCATTTTTTCAATGAGAAGAAATATTCATTCACATTCGACGAAATAAATATGCAGCCAAATATACTATTTATAAGCTTTACATTTATAAAAATGTTTTCAACCCATTCATGCTTAACCATTTATTCATAAAACGTTTCATGTATACAGAGAAAAGCTTTTTTTTTTTTTTTTTTTTTTGCACGTTATTGATAAATATTGACGATTTTTGAGATTCTCTGTTTTTGAATCTCCCTTTAAAATCCTATTTTTATTTAAATTCTTTCTAGAATTTCCGGCCGAATAGAGTGGTATTTTCTTGCAAAAATATTTTAATTATGAAACTTTATTTAATGGCAAAATGAATAAAACATTATCAAAGAAGGAGATACTTAAAAATTATACTTGAAATGAATATATTCAAATTTTCGTTTTCTCAATTTACTTGATAATGTTGTGGACTTATTTGTACTTTATATTCTAATTGGATATTTCATTTTAATTATTTTAATCTTTTATTGAAAAATATATTAAACTTAATTCAACATAATATAATTAACATCACAGTATCTATTTATTTGAACGTAAGTAGTAAATGTATTATTTTCCGAAGGTGTGCCAAACAACTTAAAATACTTCCATTGTTGAAGATTTTAAGTTGTTTGGCACAAAACCACAGATATATAGGAAAATAACCATTCAATCTTTTTGAAACTCTCATAAATTTCAGCCACATGAAAAAGCAGAACTCTACTGATCAATGATCTTTCTCTTGTTGTTATTATGAATGTTAGTTTCTCCTGAAGCCTTGAAGATATTGCTTTTTTTTCCAAATTTTCATTTTTAGAAAATTAGATTCAAGGCAAAATATATCAGCCTGATGTAAAAGTTTAATTCTTTGTGCTTTTCAAATAAGTGAAGGACTGCTTCGTGTGAAGTCAGTTAAGTGATATTTGCTTATAATTTGGAATTATTGTAAGTGACTTGATGTCAATTACAGTAATTCCAGAAATTGTCAACTTTGAGTGCTCTAACAACTAGAACATTTGATTGAAACCACCAATTCTAAATTATTTCTAAATCAAATGATACAAATATTAATACTGAACTTCGAAATTTAAAAAATTCCTAGTTATTTTACATCTACATTGGATGTAATTGGTAATTTTTAATAAACTCAAAAGCAAACACATATCTCATAAAATTTATTATAATAGGCCGAGAAAGCGAGAAATTTTCTCTTTTTTATGTATCAAATGATTATTTTGTGCCAGTTTTTTTATTCAATTTATTTATATTATTTATACATTTTGTACAGATGTATTTACTAAATAAAAATAAGGTTATGTTAAATTATTAACTAAATTTATATATTTACATAAAGCTAAAGCCACACTGATAGAGTTTTGTTAAGTAATATAGAACTAATGAGTTGCAAATATGATACAATCATTAGCAAACGTATAATGTTTATTTTAATAGCACGATGAGCCGTAAAAAGGTTTTCTAAATCAAATCATAAGCAAAAATATTTCTTTCTTAAATGTTTGGGTTAAGATTTGTGTTTGGCTCTCAGAATAGTATAATTAACAATACATAATTAAGAATTAACGATGCAAACTCTAAATCAGAGCCCATAGAACTAGGCAAACCTTTTTTCAAAACCAAAATATTTAAATTTACAAAAATAAGTTTTAATAAAGTAAGTAAAAAAATTAGAATGTTAAAATGGTAAAAGATAAATGTGTAATTCTTAGAATAATAAATATCATTTTAATCATTAATTTTGATTAAGGATTTTTAATCTTCACTGCTACTAAACCAGTTAAGAAAAAAACTAGTGAAACTACTAAAAGCTGTATTCTTTTGGAGGGAAAGATAGACCATAATTACTTTTGATATTATGAGTGTTAATTAAGCGTGGAAATTTTGGTTAATTAATTTTAAGCAATTCCAATGGCTATGTCATGTTTAAAATGAAATGAATGAAAGATTATTTTCCAAAATAAAATATCTGAAATTATTTTGGAATTATATGACGAATTACCACCTGAATGAAAACGTGCTGAGACACGTAATCCATATTTTTTTAAGAATAACCGTGAAAGTTCAACAAAGACATATTCCTATGGTTCAGGTGATCATACACAAATTTAAAAGCGCAAATAAAATGGGCTCTTCTATCGAATAGTCGTGATTACTTTACTTCAGTGACGTCACCAAAAATGGCGTACAGACAACCATGCAAACATTTCTCAACGCACAGATGTATCGAAAATAAATATTCGTATCCTAAAAAGAAATCGACAGCCAAAGAGCAAATAACTTTCTCGATCAGGCAGTTCATTGTTCCTCTGATTCTGTATCCATCTTGGGCATTTCGAAGGAATTTTCAGCCATACTTTTTTTTTATCGACAATTGATCAGTTGAAATCAGTCAACTGTTGAACTATATGTATCGATATATGTACTTATATTTAGAATTAAATCCACAAACCTTTTTGGAACAACTTTGTATTTTTTTATTTGATATGAAAAAAAGTGTCTCCAGTTGAAAAGTGCTCTTCTTCTTTGTGTCTAAATATTAAAAGTTTTGAATTGGGAAACTCTAAGTTGACCACATTCCTGTAATATAGAAGTAGTCAACGCATTGAAGCGTGCCATTTGTGGCACGGAGAATAGTAGTCAGCGCACTGAAACGTGCCATTAGTGGCACAGAGAATTAACCCAACCAATAATTATATTTACCATTTTCATATTTTTGTTTTCCTGTGTTTTTAAAAATTAACGGAAAAGATTCTTTGTCACTGATTTAGCCGAATACGTGTCTTATTAATAAAAATATAGGGTGATATATCTGATAGCAATAATTTTAATCTTTCTTATTTTTTTTTAAATTATAGAAACCCTTACTAAGTTTTGTTTTCATCATTATCAAACGTAACCGTCATCCTTCCAATTTAAATTACATTGAGATTTTTTCTGAAATGTTGAAAATGTGCAAAGTAATAGGTTTAAATTAAATTGTTTTAATAAAAAATGCTTGTTATGCATTACAATGCAAGATTTTTAAAATAATAATTAATTTCCTGGTTGATATTGCTGCATTTGATTTTAGTAATGTAAAATTTTATATTCATATTAGAAACATATAGAAGTTAATTTTTGGATTAAAATAATGTAGAGTGGTACCCCGAAAATTATTTACACTGAAAGTACAGCAACGAAAGAGACTGGGATAGCTTAGAATCAAAATTATTTGTAAAAAATAACGATGCAAATGGGTTTTCATGATTAATTTTGTATTGTTTCCATGATTGCAAATAATGTTTCACTTTCATTAACAAATCATTCGCTAACTTAAATTTAAAATACATGACGTCATTTGGGCGTCAATAAAACATTATTAGTAAAATTAAAGCTGTCTAGTGAAGATTCTATGACGTGTCCCAATGACGTCTTAGGAATGTCTCATGAGTGTCCTATTAATTATAAAACGGCTGTTTGTAAGCGTTTGGTCGATCTCTGCGCACAATAATTGCTATGGTTTAAATACTATCTTAGGATATTCTTTTGGATATTATGAACTCATTCAGACCTAATTATTTAGGTCTTTTGAAATGAAAACGTACATTAAATCTCTAATTAAGCTTGAACTAATATACTTTAGCAACACTTCTTTAATACTAAGCAAATTAAGTTCTAATTAGCCCTTGTGTGCAGTGACCAATAAGTGACAAGCCAATCTTAGCAATATGCAGTTCTTTAGTTATTAAAATAATTATTATAATTTCTTCTGCAAATTTATAAGAAAAAATATGAAAGCTTCAAATAAAGAAGAGAACAATTTTTTTCCTGATATTCTTATAAATTGGCATAAATTAAGAGTGTGCAACTACTGATTGGTTTTTTTAATCCTGTAATTTATAATTTAATTTTCATAAAGTATCTGGTATTACAATGATATCGAATAAAATGTGTAAATTAATTTCATTTATAAGTAATGGAACATGAGATTAGATTTCAATTCAATATTTAAAATGAACAAATTTTGTGGATATAGTTTTTTTTTTTTTAAATAATAAAAACAAAGTGAAAATATATCTGCTTCTAAATTGAGAATTACATACTTTTAATAAAGCATTAAATACTGAATGGAAATCTATATTAAAATATGCTTTTAATAATACGTACATAACTGTAACGTGTTTAATTCAAGATAACTAATGAAGGTATACATCCGAGACTTGAGACTTTATATTGTTCCTTACGATCAATAATTATTTCCTTTTAATACTCGTCCTTCGTTAATACCTGATTTCATATTACAAGTCTTGTGAAGAACATGCTTGAAGCTGAAGTACTTCAATGTATAAAACCACTTTTGATCTAAATCCGACTAAACGATTTCGAAACATATTCTGGCAAGTCGTTACTACGAGATTGTAACTTAATTTTAATGTCCAGGACTTATAAATTGAACTTCTTGAGATATAAAAGTATTTCTCAAAGTCGATAACTTTGCATCCCGGTCAATCAGGTGTGCAGCAATTTGCTGTTCGAAGAAATCATGTAATACATTAAAGATCTCACGTCATTTCACATATTTTGTCATTTCAAAATGTCCAACTGAAAAACATTTTCATGTACTTTCCTTCGTTTCCATAGAGGAAGGAGTAGTTTTCATAGAGACTACTCCTAGCTCTATGTTCGTTTCAAAGAATTAATGTTTCTATAAAAATATATTTTATTACAGTAATGCATTCCGTTATACATGTAATTGTCATTTTATTCTCATGGATGGCTATTGATCTAAGGATTTCATTTTCTGGCAAACTCCAAGAATTTCTTAAATCATGAATTAAGAGCTAAAGTAAAAAAAAAAAAAAAAAAAAAAAAAAGCGAAAAGCAAAATGAATAGAAAATTCTATTTACTTCAATAAATTATTCCTATACGAATACTGGCATTTTACTTAAGCAATGGAATTGGTGCTTACAAGAATATTTTAAAACAAGAAGAAGAAAATCGAATCATGGTCAATCTGCGCATATGGAATTGTCCATTCGATCTTTTCGTTTGTCCGGTATATTATACAGAAACTTCACTGAAAGTCCACGATAGAGTTATGATAAATATGAGATATGTATTTACTATAGAGCTAAGTTTATCATATGTCAAGAGGAAATGTTTTACTGTATAAAATGACGTAAGCAATTTATAATAAATATTATGAGTTCTCATTTTCAGTTCTATTAATTAAAAATTCTTTTTCATTATTGTCTTGAAGATAAGAAAATCTCTTTGAAATTTATAAATATTATTACTGAATCTTAATTATGTTACAAATTTATAAACTTGTGTATTTGTCTTAAAATATCTCAGATACATTGGAAATATTCAGATTTTGAGCAAAAAATTGCGGCATATGTAAAAATTTGGTTATTTAGTTACCTTTTGACGAGATTCTGAGTGACTTCGAAAGAAATGAATAATTTCGGAAAAATCCATCAACGAAGCCTTAGGATTTACATAAGCGAGATAGCCTAGAATCTTCCAGAAGTTTGGTGAAAGTCATAGATTTCACGCCGCCCAATCACACCGCCCGACACATAGAAGATAGTAAAAACGATCGGTCTTGAATTTTTCTTGTGCTAAGAAGCTGTTGTCTGTCTGAGGTATTTGAGACTTCTACGATTGGAAGTTGTGTTTTCTGCTGTATTAGCTGATTTGGAGTTATGTAATTGCGATTTCTATTGTTGGAATTTTGTGTAACCTATTGAATTTACTACGAATGAAAGTCTAATAATTTTTAAGAGATACAGAAATATGTACAATCTTTTGAAAAATAGCTACAAAATTAGTTGGCAAAAAGAAAATACAAACATTACACGAGTTGTGATAAAAATATAACATTAACATTGCATTAATCATATTTGAAAAATACAATGAGTAATTTAATTAGAAAGCAAGATTATTTTTTTATTTTAATTGAACAACAAAATTATTTGATTTAAATTGATATCAAGTATATAAATTGAAAGAAAGATTGAAGCATGCAAGAATTTGCAGAAAATTTCTTTCATCACAGAATACAGCAATAATTTGAATAATATACAATAATCTATAAATAAAATTTGAATACAATTAAAAAATTTGATCTACTATAAAAAAAAATTCGTAAATGTGTAAAATCTTATCGACCAGAAAGTGGGGCAAATTCTACCGTAGTAACACGAAATTGTATTATTGGATATTTAGTGAGAATTAAAACAGAAAATTACTTTTAAAAAAATGTTGAAATGCTTTAGAAATATGATTATCGGTACACTTTATTTGGAAAAATAAACATATAAAGATATGTTAAACTAATTGACAACAAGAAAAATAATATTTAAATTAAAAACTTAAAAAAAATAAAAAACTTTATTGGCGGACAGTTGTACTTGGGAAATACATTTTTTATTGCTAAAGAAAAATCTTGTTTTTTCTAGTCTAAAATGCCAAAAATATTTAAACCACAAATAAAAATAATATGATTTCGAATTGAGTTAATCACTAAATCGTTAAAGTTAAAAAATTTTTGGTATTTACATATTATCATGTCGATCATGTTCGCAAGAGAAAAATGTTTTTTTTAAATTTACGATTTAAAGACAAATATTGCAATTTATGTAGTGACCATATCACCTGAACGGTTTCATAAACGAAGCGAAGATTTTTGCCATTGAATCACAGCCTTGGTAAATTTCCCCTCCCCCTTTTCTTTTCTTTTTCTTTTATAATGGTCAACAAAATAACATGTTACGTATCATATTTTAAATAGCAGTTTGGACGAAAAATAATTTAATGTGACATCTCGAAAGATACTAAAATGCAGTGATCAATCACGAAAATAATCGATTTTATTTTAGAAATTGAATATCACTAAAATGACGTAACAAAGTTACTTAGATGTAATAACAATTATTTTAAATAGCTTTTAAATATTATAATAAGTACTTTTGAATAAACATTACGATGTTTGCTTTTGGCGTGACACAAAACATTAAAGGAGTGCCTTCCTTTTAAAAAAATTCTTTTTTACAAATCATAATGAAAACACTTAACTGGTTCCGTGACTCAAATGCCATATAATCAAATGAATATTCTAAAACTTATAGAATACTAATTTCAACGATGCCATTTACAAAGACTGTGATATTAAAGGCAAAATTTGTGTAGCATGATAATAATTTTATTACAAAGTAACAAGTTTGTGCCGATAAAAAATATCAAATAATTTTATTGTTCGAAAGTGAATCATGATGTATATAGATTGAGTATCTATAACAGAACGAAAAAAAAAGTTCATATTCATCTTCATTTGATAAAAAAAGCTGAGTCAATCTGAACAGGTGTTTACTTGGGCGCGATTACAGTTTTGAAAGAACGTAACTGATAGGAAATTTTCAGCACGTGTAGGGACGAATGTCTCTTAATATCTAAACAAGAGCTGTGGGCACAAAAAAATAAAGATAAAGTAGGAATAAAAAGCTATCCAATATTTTTACCTCCAATTGATAGAATTTTGATCCCATGCCAAATTTTTCTCGTGTCCTTGGGTTCATTTCAATCAACAGTTAGAAATCTGAAGGTCGCTTTACTGCTTTCTTTTTGTCCAAGTCCAAGCAAAAAATGTTAGGTTGGGATTATATTTTTATTTTCAAATAATTTTACGAAATAAATTACTACCATCACAAAAAATATATAATTCATTTTTATGACAAAAAATTTCGCGTTTTAAAGTGATCTTTGTGTTCTACTTTTAATATTGGTTCTTTTGATATTACTTGTATCACTATTTCGGACTAATAAAGATAGTGAAGTATTCAATCTGGCCATTTATAAGTAAAGTTTTAATACACATTAATACAAGACACTTTCTTATATTGTTCAAATGAAATTCAAAAAAGGTTATTCAAGAAAACTGTATTGGCGCAGCTTGTCCTTTTTGGACCTTGCGCCACAAAACCCAACCAACCAACCATCAAGAAGACTGTAATCTAAATCTAATGAACTTGATTATTGCAAATGTAAAGCCCCATTTAAACTTATATTTTAAATTTGTTTAAAAACTGCAATTATGAAGGTATGGAAGACGTGAACTATTTGTGTGTAATTCAAATTTAGCAATAAACGTAGCATCATTTTCATAGAAGTGATCTTGAATAACCTGAATAGAATGATCTTGAATGAACCAAAATATTAAAGAATTTCTTTCCTGTGAATTTATTGTGAATTATAGTAAATTTGTTGATAATATTGAAGAATTTAGCTAGAATTCTTTGAGAATCAGAAAATATGTGGAATTCTAGTTCTCAAAGAATCAGAAAAATTCCATTATTCTTAGTTTCACTTACTTTTTTTTTTATTGCCATTTGTATGAAGAGTCCGACTCAATTCTTAAAATTTTTTAATGTTTAGTAGTCTTTTAGTGAATAGTTTGTAAGAAAGTAAGATCAAATAAAATCGTATGCTTTAGACTGATAAAATCAAACCTTATATATTTTTTCACAGTGTTACATTATCTTTTGTAAAATTTGATTATTTTACTATAATGAGTAATAATGATAATCCTTGTCAGTGGAAATAAAACGAATTTGTTTATTTTGATGACTGCATGAAATGCTTATTTATCACCATTCTATAAAAAAAAATTATGTTTGACATAATATATGATGCATTAGCGTTAAATCACTAGCTAAAAATGTTCCATAAAGAAAATTTTTTAACAATTGACATTTTAAAGAAAATAAATATAGGAAAATATCTCTTGAAATCGGATTTACATCTGGTAAACCTCACATTAAATATGATATCGTTCACGCATGGACTGAACAAGCGATAATTTTTTCTTATTTCCAGTTTGCAATAAAAACTTTTCAACAATTCGCAAAACAATAAAAAATATATTTTTATCTTTAGAAGAATTATCAAACGGCCACTCTTCCCACCAGTGACCTTGCAAAATCTGCAAAATATTATCACCCAAGTTGTGTCGAAAGAACATTTTTATCTAATTCCAGAGATTTCCAATCCTTTAATAAAATGTAATATCTTATTTTTATATCCAGCATAAAAAATAGTTATTTGATAGACAGATCGTAAATGATTATCAAGTTAGTTGACTCTTTGATCTTGGGAGTCAAGTAAGCCAAATGTTATAATGCATATTTATGAACCCAGAAGGCTTGGAAACAGATTACGGCAGTGGTTATTATCATTCTCTAAAAGCAGGTTAGGTGTCGCTTCATTTCTTATGTACCTTGAGGCAACATCATTGATCGCAAATGTATTGCTCTCCAATTTGACTATATTATGTTACTTAATTGTAGTTATTTTTATTGAAATGTTTTTGAAAGACAGTATCCAATACCTACATGAAAAAGTGTACTTTTATCACTACTCGTAAAAAGAGTTTTGGTATCTGTTTTTGACAGATGGAGATATATTTCTGTGGAAAGGCGATTCAGGAAGGGAGGACAGAAAATAATTGAAATGTCCTTGCCAAGTTCTTTTTCTATTTTTACGTGTTTACCTGGCTCAAATTTCCAGAATGATAAGAATGTACATTCTCTTTAATCACCGAAGAGGAGAAAAAAATGAAAAATGGGGTCTTTCTTACTGTCAACAAAAGACTTTTTTTTTCTCTTCATTTGTAATTAGTTAAGAATGCGAATTTGCGATTTGAGCTACTTTTAAAATAATTCTTTGAAATGAAAATAATAATCTCCAACAAAAAAAGTTGAAGATTTTAAACGTATTAAATGACAGATAATTTTTTAAGAAAATTTATTCATAGTGATTCATTTACAATCAAAACAGATTCTGAAAATAATGTAATTGAAATATATTAATTAAATTTTCGGGATTGGCAGGTTTTGTTATCACACTTTGCCCTCATAGCAATGACTTTGTGACGCAATGGTAAGTCTTGTTTTCGAAACAAATGAACGGTATGAAGTCTTCTAGATAAAATCTGTCTCATTTAAATTGTATTTTAGTTAAATGGATTTCTGTTGAGAGGATGTATCTCTTTTGAGTCAATTTATGACAGAGAAAGGAAAATAAAACGTTAAAGAAAGTAAATTTTTTTTCTCTAATATTTTGTTTTCCTTTCTCTGTCATTTTTAAGGAATTTAAATTAAAATAATTTTTAAATAACTTAAGAATGGTAACTTAACTGATTAAATTTATTTTCAGAAAAAGGCGAATTCTTTTACGATGCAATGTTATTTTTAACCGAATCACTTTGCATTAAAATTTTTATTAAATTATTATTTCTAAATATTTTGAAAAGAATGTAGGATTTTTTTCGAATAAAAATTTTCACTGAATTTATTTTTTGCATAAGTTTTGAAAATTTAAAGGAGATTCACTTCACACTAACTATTCATTGGAGTCTTATTTATAAGGCAATCAATTTTTTTTCTTCACCAAAATTTTCTTAGCTGAATTATCAGCAAATCGAATTCTTGAAAATTGATTAATTCTAACTATATTGGCTTTGAATTCCCCCATGAATTTTCATTTTTAAAATTAATTTTCAAAATTATAAACTTAAACTTCTGTCTGGGACAGCAAAAACTTGATGCGATTGATTTAACTGATTTCACTTTTGGCTGAATTTTTTCCCTGTATTTTCTCTGTGTATACACTAAGGTGCCCAGGAAACTTTTTAACTTATTATCTCGGAAAATTAACGAAATAAAGGAAAAAGTCAATTGGAAAGTGGTAGAACAGAAATGATGTAATGGCAAAACATTTTTTTACGTACAGAAGTACGAAGAACGTATATAGAGTATAATTTTTTGTGAAATAGTATAAAAGTTTCATCCAAAAACGCACTAAAAATAACAACTATACATTACCACAAAGCACATTTACCATCTTTTTTTTAAGTGTTGCTCAAACTGAGCTTTCTGTTTCAGGAACAGTATACGTCGGGATTAGAATGAATTTAACACTGCAAATTTCTTTCTTATATTTCTTCCTCAATTTTTTCGAATAAATCTCTGTATTCTTTATTTTCTCTATCAGCTCTACAAGAAGTAATCCAGTGGAATGAGATTTGGTGAGAACTCCGGTTGTAGTAAACAACGACCCTAATCAATGATTATCACAACAATATATCGTTGGATGATTGAAAGATGGTGCGGAGAGACATGAATTTGTTGGTCTAATAATTCTGCAATTGATGGATTTTCTGCAAACAGTACAGTATGTTTTCCCCTCTTACTTTTGCTTATATTTAAAGAGTTGAAATTCTTTTCACTGTAATCTAAAAAATCTTATCTGGTCGATTTTAAAATGTGTGAACAACTAAATTAGTGCCTCCTAGTAAGCAACCATTTAGTTTTGAAACTGCATATTCTTTAAAGCAGTTAATTAAATGTGAAGTGGTTCATTAAATCTGTTTCAAACACATTTGATGAAATGTTTTGAATATAAATAAATAGTGTAAACGTACATCAGATATGAACCAACGTATTAGGATAATCAGAATTCTGTTAATTGTTTGTCAAATACCAGTTTCATTGATATAACCACCACGTACTTTCGATGTGGACGTTAAATAATGAATCAGAAAAGGTAACTGGCAGAGGAATGCAGTTGAGCATACATAAAGGGTGTGTGAGGGCTTTGGAAAACATCACCATTGTTGGCGTAATACAGAGTGATTTATTCGACGTCCAAAATGGCATGATCGCTGGTTTTCGAGTCAAGGGTGGTAGCATTTCCGAAACGGCTAAGTTAGTGAACTGTTCTCGTACTACCATGGTAAAAATATACCGTGTATGGCAAAATGGGACTGTTCAAATCAGCAACGTGGCAAAGGTGGTGCACCATATATAACAGAGGCTGATATATGACAAAGTATATGACAACGACTGCGGAGATGCGTTCGGGCGAATGCAGAGGTGCGTACTACGAAGGAGCAACTGGTCACCTAGCGCTACCAACAGTATCTCCCAAACTACTGTTCTGTTTAATGAACGTTGCTGCTTTGGGGCCTCCGAAGCAGGTGCCTGGTCCATGCACTAATGCTGTTCATCGATGACGAATGGTGAAATTTGCACTCGAGTGCCACAACTGGACGTCCACTGAGTGGTGACAGGTAGTATTTTCTGGTTAATCACGTTTTATGTTCCATCAGACTGATAGACGTTGACATATACGACGTGAAACTTCTGAACGCAAAACCTTTGTAACTATGGCTGGAACGGTCCAGGCTGGATGCTGAATCATTATGGTCTAGAAAATGTTTTCCTATCATTCTCTGGGTTCAATCATTATAGAAGGCACAATGGATCAATAAAAGTACGCATCTGTCCTTGCTGACCATTTTGGCCTTTATATGTGCATTGTTTTCCCCCATGATGACAACATCTACTAGCAAGACAATGTGAGGTGTTATATAGCTAGCAGTGTTCGGAGAGCACCAGAGTGAGTTTACCATTCTCTCCTGACCGGCAAACTCACCTGACTTAAGCCCAATCGAGAATCTGTGAGCTAATCTCAATCGAGTTGTTCGGGGCATGGATCGTCACCCGCATAATCTAGTGCACATAGACAAGGTACTGGAATCGGCATGGCTCAGCATCCCAATGAACACCTACAGGAACCTAATTGACTCTCTTCCTGCATGTCTCGCAGCAGTTCGCTCTGCAAAAGGTGGTTATTCTGACTTTTGACAGGTGGTGACATTAATGCGACCAGACTGTGTACATAAAAATTAAAATATATTAAAACTGTTTTTATTAAATTTAAAAGAATTGATTGAGATCCATCAATCTCTAAGCACTTCATTTTATATTTTTATCATACAAGTAGGTTGCTTAAAATCATAAAACAAAAATTTAAAAATGTAATAAATGAATGAGTTATTTTGACCAAAGTAAAATTAACAAACAAGTTAAAGCTCTCTAAATTATTATGTGAAATAATTAATTGTGAAAAGGACATAGCTGATTAATGACGAACATGAAAGTTACATACATACTAAAAATCCATTTGTATATCTTTGATACAATATAGCATAATTTATAATTTTACGATTTACCTTTTATGCTATAAGCCATCAAATTCAATGCGTGGTAATTAGTTCTTTGTAAGTGGAAAGGATAAACTGATATTGTTGTTATTGTTTTGTTACTTACATATTGCTGTGGATAACTTTAATAAACAATGAAAATAATGACAATAAATAACATCGTTAAAATTTCAAGAAAACATTTACTAAAATACTGTGAAAAAAAGGTGTGGTTTATAAACAACAAGAAAAATAAGGAAAGAGGAACTAAAGAATTTAAGAAATGCATACTTCGACAAACCTATTATATTTGGCAAATTTATAATAGTATCTGCTTAGTATATTAATTTTTGAATAAAACTCTGTTGATTTGTCAAGGTACTTTGTTTGAAGCAAATTTGCAGACATAAATAATAAAAATATTTTATGATTTTATTTTCTCGAAATTTTTTCACATAGTTTGGAAATATTGCTAGAATAGATGAGAAAAATTGGGACTGTTTCCCTACTTCCTTCCAAAAAATAGCAAAATTTAAATTGATCGATTAGTCGCAAGGAACTAAAACTGTTATAAATTCAAATAACAGAAGCATTATGAACTCACAAACATTTTTAATATTATATAGTGGACAGTATAATAGCATAAAGCTGCCGTAGGGCATTTTATCCATAAAGCATTCAAGCATAGCATGTTGTAAGATAATATCCAACTCATAAATTATCCTCCGGGAGGACTTTTAACGGATAACGGATCGTATTACATATCGCAAGGAAGGAAACCCTGAAAATTTCTAAGCATCCACCATAACTGACGTGCATGCAGTAGAAGAAGTATAAAATCCATCTCTCGTAGCTCATCTCTGGCTGGAATCGAACCAGAGGATTTTGCTTCAAGTGTACTGCCCAACCTCTAAGCTATAGTAAACCTATTACACATTAAAATTGAATATTACTATCAACGGCAGTATTTGGAAGTGTGTTTTCCTATTCACTTACACCCCTTATATTACTAGAGTACTTATATTACTCTTATTATACCCTTTATATTGTTCCCCTATTCTCCCTTATATTTAGTAATATAAGTACTCTAGTATTTTATCCAATACTCTAGTGCTAAAATCCGACTGAGGGAGAAATCCATCTCGTTTGATATTCAATGAGCCAATCAAACATCACTAAGCGCGTTATATACTTATTTTATATTGTTTATCTACTGGTGTTGCGTATTATAGAAAATAAGATGCCAACTTGCCCTCGTCAACTTGACCCAGGTTTAAAATTATGAAATTTTGATAATAGTTAACCCATCGGAGCGTCTAGACTACAACAATATGGTTATATATGTATGTCACGGTTAATGAAAGCCTTTTCTCGTATATTTTGAAATAAATGAACTTATCTTTACAAAAATATTAATAAATAAATAAATGACCATCGCCTGATGATTTCTTTATTTTAGGATTTGAATCTCACAATATATTGTATCACTCAGATTGAGAGCAATAATTGCATTGAACTTTAGTTTCAAATTCAATAAGAATAATGAAACAAAAAACAACTTTCACATAAAAAAAAGTTTCATTCGGTTAGAATGCGTACCATCCTCAGGCGAACACTATTCTGAAAGTTATTTTGAAAGATTGACAAGATTTTTATCAAAAATTTCATTCTGGGTTTCGGGGTCAAGCTGGTATTATTTCAAAGTGAAGATCTTTGGAAATAGAGTAACGGCAAGCAAAAAGGAATATTCTAGAATTCCTTTCTTTTTCTTCTTTCGTTTTTAAATATTTGCTTATTCAAGGTAATAATAATAATTTAAACAGTTTTTGGCTTACATTATAGTTTTCTTAAAAATTATTGGAAATATTATGCAAAACAAAAAGGTTTTGTTTTAAGTTGCTTGTGAAATTTAAAGACGTTTAATTTAACAAACCTTAGTTTTGAAATATATGAGGGAATTCTGTTTATTAATGAAACACACAAAACTAAGGGAAATAACTTTATGCATAAGTTGTACATTTAATAAAATATTTTTACTGTTTTAATGAAAATAAAACATAATAATTTAAATCTTATGTAATTATATATTTCAATTTTCATTTCATCTGTTATACTTTGAAAACTGATCAATCGTGTGAAAAAGAAAAATACCAATCATGGTCAGCAAATCAAGGTAACAAAGACATGATTTAAAAGGCAATTAAATGTGTTTCTAATGGGAGAATATAAAAGATGATTCTACTTTTTTAGCAGCAAATATTTCCAAAACTTAAATTTCCTCCTTATCTATTCTAAACGTTTAAGTAAAAATTGATTAAAGGAATTACATTTTTGTTTGAATATTTAATTTTATTAATTCCTAGAAAGTTTTAAAAAAATTGTGTGCGTAAACTAAACAAATATTTTTCAATCCTGTATTTAAAAATATGTTTTAAAGTATCAAAAGAAAATTCATGATGTTTACAATGTTAATACAATAAAAATTCCATGACATTAAATTCAGTGTAGAAACTAAAATTATATGTTATAAATTTAATTGAAATTATATTAGGAAATTTTCGAATTTATAGAATGCCACAAATTAATTTTGTATCATCACATTAAATATTATTTTATTTTTTCATAAAATAAATAGCATTTAACTTTCTAGATAATTTCTTAATAAAGAATTCATTCCAACACTGTTCGTACTCATTTAGCTTAAGGGAAGGATATTCGTTCAGAAAGGCATTTTAGAATCTGAAGACCTTATAAAGTCGTGAGTTTCACAAAATTATTTTGATATCTTCTCTGATGGTTGAAGAATTTTACCAAAATTTAAGCAACATTTTAGAAACACATAAAAGATTGAGTTTTACGATGAGAGGATTTAAAAATGAATCTGTAAACAAAATATTAGAATGGATTTTATTCTCTCTCTCGACAAAAGAATAAAATAAGAAGACCACTAATAGAATAATATCTCGTCATTGGAATGGTTTTAAATAGTCTTAATTAATTTGCATTTAGATTAATGCATAGAGAATGATAACTTTTACTCGGTTTTTATTTTTCGCAAAAACTGATCGCTTTTATATACTTGTAGTTGTAAAAGTTTTTTGCTTAAGATAATGAGTAATTAACTGCATGTTAGTTTTGTATTTTAAATATTTAATTTGTAGCCATCACACGAAATCTAAATTTCGTATATAACAAATATTACAGAAAAATTTGGTAAAAACAATTAATTTCAAAACTTGGAACAAACTTTTTTAAAATATGAAATTGTGTGCAAATTGAAAGGCATGCTAGATTGTAGATTTTCACTTACGTTTGAAAGGAATTTCTACCAGGATGTAATATTTTAAAAGGGTTATTAATTATTATACCTATAAAATTAATATTAGGCATAAACTTTTACAGAGAATTGTAATCTTTTAAATCAATGAACTTTGTTTTTTGGCGTGACTTTTCACAAGTAAAGAATGTTGGCATCTGAAGATAGTTACAAATTAGGAAGAAAAAAAGCAGATAAGGAAAATGTTACAAATAGAATGTAAGTTGAGACAGTTTATAACTGACTTGACAATGAAGATTAGATGTCTTCATTGTCAAGTCTTATGAAGATAATATATAACTATCTTCATCACTTATCTGTTATTTGGAGCTTAATTTACAAACATGAAATTTTTTTTGTTAGTAAATGCAAAAATATTCTCCCTTGAAATTCTAGATTTGCAAACAAGTGATATTTATATACATTATCCTCGACATCTATTTTTAAATCTTGTCAACAAGAGGTACAATCAAATAATCTCAGTACAACATAGTTTCTCTTATTAAGAATTTAAACTATATGCATTTGATTTTTAATGGCAAAATAAATTTAAAAAGCTAAAATATTTTCTCCAAATCTTTTCAATTATATTATAATTCGAAATTCACCTTTGCCCGGAAGCATAACACTGATGTTTTTATTTTTATTTAGCAAACACTATTGATTCATATTATATTGTAAAGAGTAATTTCATAATTAATAGCTAAACAATAAGCTAATGCATACAGTTATTAAAAAATCTAAAGGAAGTATTTTTATATTATCTCTTTATCCTACAGTAAAAAATTAATTTCAACCGAAGCAATAAATTTAGAGCTTGTCTAAAGTTTTTATGAAAAAAAGACTTAAAGTTATATATTAAGTAATCACACACATTTGTGCAAATTTACTTTAGAGCATAATAATTCAGTTTTTATTATTAAGGCCTCATCGTCTTTTTGTCGCAGGATTGCATTTTTTGGAGAGGAAAGTCTGAAGTTTGATTCCAGCTACTATTAAACAATAGAAAATAAATGTCTTTTTTTTTTATAATCACACTTATCGGAATAGTTATGTGTGTGTATTTGGTAATTCTTTTTTTATCTCTTCCCTTAAAACACATGAATATGGTATGAAATGAAAAGTTCTCTTCTAAGCCAATAATACGTGGAGTATATTAAAAACTTTAAAATCTATAACTTTCGATTATTTTTTAAGTCTCTTTAATACTTTGACTCAAATTTTTACGAGGAAACGTCTGAATAGGTTCCATTAATAGCAACACTTTTTTCGAAGTGAAAGGGACCAAATTTGAACCCAGCTATTATTGAGCAACGACAGATGGTCTTTCCTTTTCGACACACAAATTATGGAAGTGGGTGCTTGAAGTTGTTCGGGTTTCCTCTTTACGAAGTATAATTACTATGTGAATGGAAATTCCTCTAGGAAGGCAGATGCTATGGTAAAGTCTTATAACAACTTTCTGCAGTAACTTTCCCTATTCAATATAAAAAGTTTTTTCAAAATAAATCTATAAGCATTGGAACAAAACCTAAATTTACTAAAATTGATAATTAGTATTCAGCTCTCGTGTTTTAATAACTTTAAGAGTTACTTAATTTTATAAAATTTATTTAAAATCAATGGACCACTTTGGATTATATTAGTGCATGAAAACACGCAGCATTAAGCATTTTATTAGCCAAATTATCAATATTTCCAAGATATATTTTTTCAAAGCATTTATATCAATAAATTCAGGAGTGCTGCAAACATTACAATTTTACATACTTTTTAAACAATTTTACATTACATGTAAAAATACCACAATTAATATAGAGGGTTTTACAACATATCATATAAATGATTTTGCATCTCTTATCCTTTTTTAAAAAAATTCACCTTTTGTTTAAAAAGTAAGATTTCAAAATTTTATTTTTTCATATTTATTTTTTTACAATCAAGCAAAATGAGTTAAATACTCGGGGAAAAAAAAATTAGATAATATTGCAAAAAACTTCAATGCAATAGACAAGGATTAAAGATTTGTCGGCAAATATAAATAGTTACGAAAAATATCTGTTAAATAAATATAATAAAAGTAAATGAATAGGAAATCGTAAAAGATTATATAAATTAAGTCATTAAGTTTAATTTCTTGCATTAAGTTAGCAATTTAGGAATATGCCCTTATTTATGTATATATATAGATAGATATATATATAAAATTCTAATCGAGCATAAATCACTAAAATATTTCAAAATCATTATATTTGAAACTATCAGAAAAAAAGTACAGCGGAAAAATAAGCAGTTTATAATAAGCAAAGTTTAGTTGAAAAAAATCATATTTTAATTAATTGTATGTCGTTAAACTTTCACAAAAATGTAAAAAGTGAGTTAAAAGCAAATTTTAGATTTTGATTAAAAGCTTTGTTTCGCAAATTATGCACTATATCGATCATAAAACGTGAATCAATATCAAGTACATTGAATTACATTTTCTTAAATACTTATGAATATAATACCATATTATTAAAAAGAAATTGACTTTTTAACGACTTTCACATCCATGGTATTCCTCAGGTAAGTTTACAGTCATTTTAGAGGAAAAATAATATCTTTTGTTGTGATTCTTTATGATAACAAGGAGAATATTTTGTAATAAACGTATTTGTATCGAAAAAGGAAATTTATTACATTTACATTGTGATTCGAAAAAATAGAGCTTAGAAAAATTTCAGCAGCTTGGTAGACAACTGTTTCATTTTCTATAATTTTCTTCCCGTTTTAGAGGCGGTCATATATTGGAATAATAATAAAATAAGATATGTTTAAAAATGTTTTCAAACATCATGTTTTGAAATTATATTCTTCGAAGTA
>JAPDSC010032301.1:0-25591 GCA_026290005.1 Latrodectus geometricus | reverse complement strand
CTTTGGATAGGCCTGATATGGTTATCGTTTCGTTATGAAGTGAATTTTGTTAAAAAAAAAAAAGGGGGAGAGGAGAAAGATGCACTCTTAAATACTTGAGAAATTGTGCTCTGATGAACTATTTTTGATTATGTTTTTCCTTCAGGTACTGTGGATTTAATATCAATTGGCTAAAAATATCTCCGTAAATTTATCAGAAAAATTCTTGAATTTGCAGAATCTGATTGCATGTCATGTGAAAAGCGTATTCTTTTCTTTAATCTACAAGTTTTACGGTTCATAAGTTTTAACCTTATTCAACAAAGGAAAAAAAAGGACAAAAAAAAAATAAAAAAAATTTGAAGTAAGCTATAAAATATTAATTTACTGGGAAAAATAAAGATAGAAAGAAATAAAAAAGAGAAACCACAGGATGCCCAAGAGATAGAAGTAGAAAAAAACATCAGAAATAAAAAGTCCCATGTCCCCAGCACCCCAGATCGGGCCCCTTTCCGCTCTTCAGTCAGCGGTCCGACATGAGATTTTAGGACCATTACTCGATATTAACAACTGCAAGAGTGGAACTATCTAATTACAGTTCTTAATACACGGTCAATGCCCCCCCGATGATGAAGGTTTGATCATTCTTTGCGCCCGGAATTCTTATGGACTATGAAACGGAAACGTCACGTCTTATGTTTTGACGGGAAATTTCTTTTGTGTGTCGGTGTTTCAGGTTGACCTGTTGGGCTAAAGAGCTTCTAAATTAGCTTTTTATTTAGGGTGGAAATGCGCCTTCGGGGTAGTTGTCCGTTTGTAGTTTGTTGACCTGGCGATTTCCGCTGTAAAAATTTAGCGCAACTCCCCGTTATATCTGAATTTTTTTTTATTTTTTCTAGATAAAGCTGTTTCCTCCCATAGTGAAAACATGACTGGATAGTCAATAACAATCACTGATAAACGTGAAGAATTCTGATTATTTGTTTCCTGCTGTTATCCCTAAGGGTTACGATTAACTATGGGAAGGTGTTCTGTAAGGTGGTCGGCTACTAGTATTTGTTCAAACTCGAACTTTGTTGAAACAATAAATCAAAAGTTTCCCAACTTCCTGTAAGCATGTTTAGCTGAATTTTGATTTTGTTTGCTTGAAATTTAGAATGAGTACCGGACTATACATTAGAAGTGAAATATCTTTGATGCATTTGAAATGAGTTATCTGAAAACTGTACAGTGCAATAGTAAGCACAATATCACTTTGGGTAAGTTCGATAGAGCGATTGCTTGAATTTTTTTTTTAATTCATGTATTAGTAAGATTTATTAGCTTATATCACACGAGAATTATACACTGAGCAATAATTTCCTGTAAATTTTCGAAGGAAATAATATAACAGAGAAGTGGAAGTTTTTGCAATTCTTTTCTGGCTTTCAATGTCGATTGAAACCGATAAAAATAATTAATAATCTCGTAATTTTTAGATTAAAAAACTAAACTAAACTCAGGGGCATGGCAGACCATATGGGGGCCTAAGCCTACAGTGCCCATATTTGTTTTCATGATCGAGGGTCTTGAAATGCTAAGCAAATGTCCTTGTTAGGTGGTCAGCATAACGCCAAATCCTCACTGTGTTGTTATTGTTACTAATGACACTTGTCGAAGCCAAGCCCCCCCCCCGTCAGGGACTGGGCGAATGAAGTCAGAAAGAGCGCCTTCCGTTTTTGAATAGAGTACCCCCATACGGAGGTGGAAGTATGACTTTGACTCAAAGATGGCAGCACCTCATCTGAATCTTCCAATTTAGAGGTTGAAGCCAGAGAAGACCCATAGCCTGGCTCTAACCACAGCCAGAGGTATTAATTTGGAATAGGAACAGGGAGGACATTGCCACCCGACATATTTTACGTGCCCCAGTCGCCTTTAGTAAACACGATGGATCTTTGGCTAAGCCAGGATTTGAACTCACTACCTTCCGGTAACGTAAACGACGTCCTAATCAACCAGAGCACCGCGGCCCATCCTCACTGTTTAGCTCCAAAGCATTCCTTGGCACTCAGTTTCATAGATCCATTTTAGGGATGAAAGGCTGAGTTGCCCAGACCGAGGATCGAGCACTTGACCTGTGCCTCAGGAACGTGCTTCTAAATATTTTAAATAAGGTCAAGTGAAAAATTCAATACTTGAGGTGGTATACTTCTCTTCACACCATGTCACATCAGCGGAGGAAAATTAGACTTTTGAAGTTTTCACGTGGTCTCTAAGCTAGATATCTAGCTAAAACAGGTACCGAATCCACGAATCTCCGGTCACGAGAGCGCTAACTTTGACGCTTGCTTAATATTTTAACACCACATGAAAATGGCGTTTGTGATTAAATGTTCTAACAATTCCTTGGTTTAAACCCAGGTGCAGCAAATATAAAAATGAAATTTTGTGAGAAAATTGCAAGACACATAGCTTTCCATAATTGAGACAAATAAATAATGACATAAAAGATTTTCGGCTCATTTATTGATCAATAGATTTTCCCGTTGGCTATCCCAGGATGCCTTACAGCAGTATTGAGTGTTTTTTTTTTTTTTTCCTCTTAATTTATAATTCAGTAAAAATCCAGGAAAAATGTGTATATTTTATTTATTTTTATAAATATTTACATTAAAAGTGAAAAACTATTTTTATAACCAATATTTACTTCCATTTCATATTTAGTTATTTTATCCCATTTAGAAATCGAGTGTATGCAAAGAAGCAAAAATACAATAATTTTCTGTTGCATTACTGTTCTTCCCTAGAACAGTAGGTGCCGAAATAATCTATTCAAAATTGTTTAATAAAATATCTAGGATTTCCGAGTAAGAAGTAAAAATTTTTTAATTATTTTTTTATTTAATGCAATATCAAATAATTGTTTAGCTTTCTTTATGTAACACATATTTTATTTCAAAATATTTTCCGATCTTTACATTAGATCAATTTTTAAATTAGGAGAGCTCTCTTGTTGGATATTTCCAGGAAAATTTTCAGCATAATAGTGCTAAATTACTTTACATAAATTAAAAACAAAAAAGATAAGTTGAAACACATCGTTTTGTAATTAATTTTTAACTATAATATTCAGTTTGTCTTTTATCGTTGATTTAAGTTCATATTCATAAACAAGATAGCTAATTTAATTGGACCTAAGTTTAGAAAGGGGATAAGAACCACATTTGTTTATGAAGAAGGAATTGATTTCATGACCTTTTGAATTGAAGACCAGGGAGGGAATCCATTAGCTACTAGTGTGGCTGTTAGGATATTTAATTGGAGCAAGAATTCCACCATAAGTTTCTGTCATTAAATTATGTTTGTCTGTATGTAATATGCAATGATGATCTAGTTGTAAGGTCATACCTTTTAAAAAGAAATATACCAGATTGTTTCTAGACATTGTTGAACTGCTAAAAATATGGGTGTTGCTGTTTTTGGTGCATATATCAAGTAAGTGCTCAAAAATTTTCTTATCCTACAATGTCATGATATCAAAAAAGAAGGTAATAATAGTCAAAAAAGAAGGTAATAATAGTCGTTTGACATTTAAAACTCTTAAAATTTCCGGTTATAAAATTTGATAAATTTAAATTATTGGAATAATTTCCACTTTTCTCATTCTGCAGACGAAAATAGGGCCAAGAATTTCGTAATTTTAAATCACAGTCAAATAACTAGCCCAAAATCAGAGCTTCCCACTCCCTACTATACAATTTATATAATAGGTATTGAACCTTATATAATTTTTAATTATAACGTGTATAATCTTATTCCGTGCGACAATCTTCCTCTAGGTCAAGTATTGAACCCGTTATCTTCTAGCATCAAGAGCAATACATTTTCATGAACAATTTGGCTATCCACTACATTATATCAAATAAGTAAGCTGCAATTTCAATAAGAATAAAGAGTCATTAAAATTCTACTTGACGATATGATTAATTCATAAACCTCTAGGTTTGAAGTGCATTAATTTATACAGATCAAGAGCAGTTATTATTTTTTAAAAAAAACTATTTCATAGTATTATATTTGTAAATATGAGCCTTTAGAAACAAAATTTACTATAAAAATGTGGTTTTCATACATTTAAAATGACTATTTTCCAACATGTTTGATCCCTGTAGTAAATATTGTAAGAAGCAAATTAAGCACCAAGCTCAAATTCCAGAGAACCCTGTTTAATAAATAATTCATTGTGATTGTCGCCTCCTCTTATTCATTCACTTAGGTAACATAAAGTCCAACAAGGTAAACTTGTATTTTACAGTAGAGGCCTTTTTGAAATATCGATATTTAATCAATAGTTTGCAGTTGCAGATTTCTGTTGATTTGATAATGATGATGAGCACGAATATTTTTATATTTGACTCTATGTTTTGAACCCCAATTACGCATAATGAATGGAAATTATTTGTGCCAATAGCTCCGCATTCAATTATTTTCTCTGCTTTATATTAAGATATAAGTCTATCTTATTTTTAACTAAATCACGAAAAATCTGAGTTACAAATAGAGAAAAATTAGATTGAAGCTTGGAAAAAAATTTCCATTCCTGATTAACATTTTTAAATCGTTAGTTATGATCAACTTTACTATGTCTATATAAATTCTGTATAAAATCTTCCGACTATATAATTATAGATTTGCGTAGTGGCAAGACAGCTTACATTGGGACTAACGCTAACAGTGTCCGTATCTGTTTTCATGACCGAAAGGGGTGCGAAGCATATGTCTCGGTTAGATGGTCAACCTAACACAAAACCCCCAGTGTTTACTTCCCAAGCATGTTTGGCACTCCGTTTTATCGACCCACTGAAAGGATAAAAGGCTGAGTTGACTTGTCCATCCCGAGCATTGAACCTCGGGACGGAAGAGCTACACTACGCCGTCGGGTTTTATTGCTTAAATTATATATGCTTAAAAATAAGATATCATAAACATATATTCGTAGCTATGTAATAAAACACTTACACGCACATGAATATATTGCTTTAAGCTTGATTGTTAATTTATTTTATTATTATCCGCTATTATAGTTCATCATTTTTAACTTTCGAAAATCAAGTGCTTGTTTGTGATTTGTATAGGCTCTCTCAAAAGGACGGAGTTTCGACTATGTTAGGCAAAGAACCCCCCCCCCCTCTCGAGAATAACACCTTTTCGACTAGACCAACTTAGCTTATCATATATATTTCACAAAGATTTCCTAGCTTTTTGTTTGTTTGTCAGCTTTATTACAAAGTAAATTTTCTACAACGTTAGTAAATTGTTTTTTAATTTATCAAAAATTAGTAACATTATCTACGATAAAGATAAGTCGATTTAAATGATACAATGGATACTCCTTCTCACATTTACTGATTATATAATTATGTCTTGATCCAGTTATGAAAATGGACTCCGATTATGAAGATGGAAGGATATCTACAGGATAACGGACACTTAGCATAATAATTGTAAAAGAAAAGCATGGTACCCCATTACATTGGATATATTGTTCAGAAAAAAAACAAAAGCATTCCTTTAATATTTTTCTTTATATAGGTGAAATGATCAAAAACTACTGGCAATTTAAATATTCCAAAATAAGTTGGTCGATTCGAAAACTTACTTGTTTGAATTCCTTTCTGAAATAAAAACTTGAATGAAATGAACATGACTGATCATTTTCACACCCTGCAAAGTATCGAAATTCGCTTCCATTTAGAAAACAACATTTAAAAAAAATGTTCTTTTGTATCGAACTGAATGCTTATGTACGGTTTGTGTCACCAACTCGCTGAGTCATTATTAAGTTTCATGACAAAGCCTTTGTCCACTCGTTGAACGGGGGAGTTTACCTTACCGGGAAACCTGAAAGAGATTTTTTTTTTTTAATGGAAATCCAGGTTACTTCTTTATCAGATATAAAATACTGCAACAAAGATATTGTGTCAATAGAGTAAGGGGAACGCTTACAGTTACTTTTTTCAAAAATTCTTTTGATGTTTGACAATTTGAGAAATATCTTTTGATGTGTGACCATTTGAAGTGATCTTATAGTGCAAGTCTATTTTGCAGAAAAGAACTGGAGATACATATGAAACTCTGGTACAAAAATGGGGAACAGAGTAGCGTAAATCTAACTTGAATTGTGTGGTGAGTCATTAGGGTGCATTAATCCTGAACAGCTGGAAAGCCTTAAGTGTGCTTGATAAAGTAAGCAAGGATTTGCACTGCGCGCAGGTTTCTTTATGCAAAAAATATTCAAATTTCAAGTATTGCTAAGAATCTGGAGAGCTTTATCTTTTAAAAATATTTAATTACTTCATTCTTCATTCTGGATTCAGTTTAATGGTTATATGATTATAAAAATGATATTTTTTAATTGCGGTTCTGTGGAAAAATAGCTCAAAATATGATTTAAGTTTAATTTATTATCGAGTTCAATTTTTGTAAGTATCGAAATTTGATTACTGTATGCTATTATAAAGTTCCATTGGCTTAGCAGTTTCACGCGGCTTCCCGTTAAGATCAGCAAAGAGAAGCATCATTTACCTCGGGCAGTAATTTGTAGGGTAACCACATTCTCCATTACTGGGTTGATGGTGCTCCGTGGATTGAGTTCACATTAATCTATGACTTATAAAATACTTCCACTGGTATGACGAGTACATGGATTAAAGCTCACCAGCTCAGGTGTGATCTCGTCTCCTCACCATAGTTCAAAATTACTAGACGCTTAGTGATAAGCAAATATTCCAAACCTGTTAACCTTAAGGTACAGTCCAGGGCTTGCCTGCAACATTATGTATGTATGTTATTATAATACCAGAGTTTTGCTGAATCTTATATCACTTCAATGTAATCTAAATTTCATTTAGGTGAAAATTACTTTTACATAGATAATATAATATTATATCAATGCAAACTTTATAAGTATTTAAACATTATTTATAACATCAAGATTTTTATTGGATTTTTTCAACAGATTGAAGTATATAATTAATAATATTGTGAAAAGTACAAAGCTGTGTGTGGAAGCATCCTGATTTCTTTGTACCAATCTGAGACCATCCATTTGTATACTTTTTATTATTGTTATTTTTGTATATTAGATATTTTTCTTAAGTCTATTCCCAAGTTTAAGGCGTTGTAATGTAAAGAGTAGAATGTTAGCTAAATTTTCGACTTGATCACTGGATTATGGCTCAGAAATAAGAAGTATTTAAATTAGATGGATTTATAACTCGTTAAAATTTAGTTCTGTTCAGAGTTACATTTATCTACATATCACTTGGATTATTATAATTCTTAGAAGCAAGAAATAAATTTTCATTCAAATATTTTTAAATTGTATATAGACATTTAAATGTTATTTACACAAGTTATCATGAATTAAGGAAAAGTCACAAAAATGAAAATGCAAAAAGTTATGCCTGGTAATTCCACGCATAACTTTTTGTAATTTTTTTTGCAATGAAACTTATATACATTATACAACACATAAGAAGATACAAAATAGCATGAAAAAAAATCATCAGATAATTATAGTGTTATAAAAATTAGCATATGTATACAATGAACAAATGGAATATGTAATTTTGATATAGGAAAAGTACCTTTAATATAAGGTATGATCTACCCGAGAAGCAATACAGCACATACAACGAAATGTGATACTCTCAATTATGAGGTTTAATTGTATAGGAAGTGCGAGGCATTGCTCTTCCAAAGCACTTGAAAGTGTCTACAGGGTCTTAGGAGGGGAATCGAGAGCAGCTACACGTCGTCCTTGAGCGTGCCAAGCATGCTCAATTGGGTTAAGGTCCGGTGATCAAGTTCGTTACAGCATGCACTCAATTATTTTCTGATCAAGATAAGCATCTACGATGCGAGCCCTGGGTGGTCTCGCGTTATCATCCTGCAGCATGAAAGCATCACCTATTGCTCCGGCGTAAATGTACACATAAGCATCTAAGATGTCTGCACATCCAGATGCCTTCAGAAAGATATTCATCTACCATTGCATCCTTTAGAAAGTTAAGCATCATTTAGAGTGATGTAAGGAGCATAAAAACTGAAAATCGCTTCAATAAAGTCATCTTTACAGGTGTTAGTCATTTCAATGCCACAAGCGATTCTTAACACCAACCAATTTGAAAAGATACTAGAACACAGTTTCATCCCTGGAACATCAGCGAAAGAGACCATTATGACGCCCTGGAGTTGTCGTCGTCTGGGATGGAGCATTATTCTGCAAAAGTGGACTGAACTCCACGTTCTCATCAGTGTTTTTGTAATCGGAGATCGCTATTCTAGGGAGATGATCCTCACTTGTGTGCTTTAACTTTGCAGCAAACTTCGTTTTTACGGATGACAATGGGCTCCTGCTGAATATTAGAATAACAGCTATTAGAACGCTATTACAACAATCTATTAGAACGGAATATATCACTCGAATAGATTGGCCATGTTCTATGCGATTTAAGTCAGAGCATCCTCCTGATTTAAATCCATAGGACATAGTTATAATGCTATGAAGAAACTCCTTGGCGCATGATTACATCCTCCAAAGCCACAGTATAATAAACTTGTCTCGCAGATATACAGTGCCAAATTTCAACTAAATGAAGTGAATAGGATGGTCAATTTTTGATATATGAATGCTTTGATTATTTTCGTAAGTAAATTTTTTATTTTGTAAATATTAAGTTTTTAGAAAAATTATATAATTTACCATATTTTCTTCTTACCGAAAATAAATATGTACGTTAATTTAGCTCTGCCATTGGTAGACAGCCTTCGATTTTTTAGATGTGGAGTAGACCCCGGATCCCAAAAGTTCGGCCACCCTTGCTCTAAGCGATACCCAACAACTGTAAGGGGAGGGCTTATCACATACTAAGGAAAATCTGCTTGCTGTTCCTTTTGGGCACATAATTATGTTTAAAGATACGGTAAATTCAATAAAGGCCTTTTTGCTTGATGCATTGTGTTCATTTTTTAAACTATACTTTCATTATCATTTAAATACAAAATGCTGTCTCACTTCTGAATTTTACATCTCACTCTTGATTTTTCAAGAAGTTGTGGTAAAAACACCTGTTGCACACCAGTATATATTAATAAGCAGTAAAGCATTGATATCTTGATTCATATTAAAAAAAAAAAAAAAAAAAAAAAAAAGGACATAAGGCAATTAAACAATTTTAAATGAAATTCAAGGAAATTATTTTTTGAGATATCAATGATTTGAGATAAAAAATTTGAATAACTTTGTTGAATTATATTTAAATATGAAAGAATGCACTTAAGACAAATTCATCTAATGGGTTTTACTTGTGAAATCTTGTTTTCAGAAAAAAGACATGAAAATATTTTCTGATTAAAGAATTTTTTTTAAAATAGAAACATGAAATAAAATTAAAACAATTAGAAGTTTTTACTAAATAAAAGAATAATTCAATTTTTATTAAATTTAATGTCATTTAGTACTTTCAAAAAATTTAACTTCTAAAGTAAATGAAAATTTACTCTTTTTTAATGTCATTAATAAAACAAAGTATTCTTGTACTGCATATTTGCATCGAAGATAAGTTTTTAGAAAAATAAATATTGCATAGCATATGCCTATAATAACCATTGACATTAGATTCCCAATTTATCCTATGTCATAAAATGTATCTTTCTACAACATATTATAATCAAAATTTTTTACACATTTACATTTTGTAAATATGCTAAAATAATTTTCTTGCAAATGTCATTCCATAAACAGATATTTTCAAACTAAACAATTTTATTGACTGTTTACTATACAATGAATATTTGATTATACAATTTTATTGACTTGAAAAAAATTATTTTTCATTTGATTTTAGAAGAAACAAATAAATACAACCTCAAACATTACAGTACTAAACACATTTATTCTTAAGAATTTTTAGCACTTATGTCTACAATGAAACAGTTCACAATTACAGGAAACAATATATAAACATAAACATCAAGTTAAGTAAAAAATGACATATTGTCATACAAGTTAACAAATTTAATTTTATGAAGAGAATGATGAGACACATGAACACAGCATCATAAAAAATCCACAACTCTCAGACATTTAGAATAATACAATGTATAAAAAAAACATAATACAGATGTAATATTTTTACGAAAAATAAGTTTGAATTGGATAATATTTTTATTACTACAATGTAATTGATGTAATTTCAAATGAGTGGATAAAAATAATCATATTTGTAAAAAGCATAATTTTGGAAATACCTTTAACTCATGCTATCATTTTCCTATATTTTTTGTAAGCAAAATTTTGATACCATATCACATATAAAACATGTATTTTCATAACATTTATTTTAATACACTTGTTTTTATTAAAATTCATATAAAATGTTAGGCATATAATGTCAGATATTCATTGTTCTCACAATTAAAGATTATAAATTTTTCTTAAAACATTTTAAAAATCTAATCTTTATGTAAATTTTTTAAGACATATATTATATAATCAAAAACTAAAAAAATGATGAAAGAAAGGAAAATTATTTCAGTAAAAAATGGCTTTGCTTAAATATTTCAAAATTTAATAATTTCCCAGCAGATTATTATGTATGTTCACTTTGGTTTCATTAATTTTTTGTGCATGATACCTGAATAATTGGGGACTTACAATGTTTAAAATAACTTCCGTATCATTATGAATATCTACACATGTAGTGGGAATTGAACGCATGAATTTAAAGACAGACTATTCATTTGTCAGCTCATTCCACAATTTTCAGAAGAAAATTTATAAAGGAATGTGAAGTTGATGGTCTATAAAAAAAGATATAGCAGTAAGATATATGTAATAATTTGGTAATCTTGTACTTATTTATATTCTGATTTGCTAAAATCTTTATAACTCTAATTTATAACTCTAATAGAAAAAATGATTTTAAATTTTTAAAAGTACAATTTCTTTTTTTTTATATTTAAATTAATATTGCATTGTTTATTCCTTACAATACAGTATGGATATTTTACATTACAATTTTTTTTATTAAGTAGGTAACAATATATTCACGTGTAATATTTTTAACAATTCTAATTAATAACTAATTAATTTAATCACCTTTTTCTTAACTAATATGACATAAATTAAGATTTTGCAACAAAAACATGCATGGCAATTCCACAAGCAATATATATTTGTGTGGAGATTCTACACAATTTTACATTTAAGTCATTTTTCTCAACTCCAGCATTAATGCTGCTGTGAATTTCCACATCAGAATAAAGGAGGAAATTACAATATACTTTTGTTATGATAATCCATGAGTATAGCCAGTGCACAAAATGATACATGATAATAAACATACATAAAGACTAAAACTTCAATGTAGACACATATACATCAGATCAATTTTATTACATTTTCTTACATACTGTCCAACTGTTCAATGACCTTTTTTCGTTCATCAATAATTTTTTCAATTTGCGAGATAATTTTCTTTGGTGGTTGTCTATTTTCACACTTAGCAGCATGAATAATTCTGTAACATTCCATTACCTAAAAAAAAATAAACAAAATCCAAGTTAAATTAATGCATAATTTTGATAGAGATTATCATACACAAAGGAGATAAAAAAGGACTAATTTATTTTGCAAATTTTTCATTTCTAGACATTTCCCCCCTCCAATAAAATCAGACTAGATTTTTAATATTGACCTCAATCTGTATTTACCCTGCATAACAAATCAAATAATATAACAAAACATACGAATACTGGAATATCAAAAAATAACTTCCCAAAAAGAACAATGTAAATAAGTAAATTTTTGGACGTAAAATTGTGTGCAAGAGTCTATATTTTTAGATTATCCATGTTTATGACTCTCAAAGAATTAAAGGGAAAATTAAAGAAAAATGATTCTTCGTTGATATATTTTAACTTACTGATTTCATATTTTAACAATAACTACCTTTTACACATTGAATTATCAAATAGGTAATTGAGGTAAGCACAAATAAAAAAAATTCTGAGTGAAAAAATAAAATTGAAAAGAGATAAAGGAAACTAATCATCCCAAAATATAAACATGACAAAACATCTTTTCTAAAAATTAAAATATCTAAATTATTATACGCAAAAGAGAAGCTTAAATATATACTGTTTTAACTTTCTACAAATAAAAATTATTTAATTATAAGAAATGCACTTTACCTATTATTGTCAGCTCTATATTAAAAAATTAACTCTGTTAATAACCAATCAACTTTAAAACACAAAAAATGCATAAACTAATTTTTAAAAACTGTGCATAAAATATAAATATTTGGAGACATTGAAATCAAAAAAGTAACGGCAAATAATAAAAAATATAAGAATTTAGTAAAGTCAAAATAATAATAAAGGTAGCACAATATTGGCTTTTTGTTGACTACTTTAAGCTTTATTTTTTAATTTAATATTGCTTTGTCATTAAATAGATCTGGTTAAACAGTATAATATTAGTAGTGGGAAAAAATGCACATTATGTTTTTGGGGCAATATGAATCAAAGGTGTATTTAAGTTTGGACTACAGTTTAAACTAAGGAATAATAATTTTGGCAATAATTTCCAACAGGATGTACAGCTTTGCATCTAGATGTGACTAACATTAACCATTCAAGATTTGTCATTTTTGTTGCGGACATATAACAAAATTGGGAAAAAACTATTACTAATGAAATCCCTGACAAAGAATTACCCATTTATAAATTTCTTATGAGATACACCACTGCGATCTAAATATTTGTTTACTACTTTTGGAATTTTAGTGCATATTACTGTTAGTGCCAAAAGACATTCATATTTTACTTAATGTAAACGGAAGAAAAAACATTAATTGTACAATATTTGTATGTATTGTTAATTTACTATAAAAGTTTTTTATATAAATAATGTATACTGCAACTTACCTTAGAATCAATCTCTTTCAATTTTTTTTTTAAGATCTTGTTTTCTCATTTCTTGTTTAGCTGCAGACAAGAGAGCTTTTTTCCTAGCTAAATTTCTTTCACATACTGGTAAAAGGGCACTTTGAAGTCTTACTAATTCAGGCAAAACTTCATCCCGACATTTGAATTCTCGAGGTTCATCTGAGCCATCTAAACCTTAAAGGATAAAAAAGCATATTTCATTCTTTCCAAAATAATTTCAACAACCCACTAGAAAAAAACAAGAGAATATGTTGAGCCAAATTATGATAATAACAAATGTTCATTGAACACAGGTTGCAGAATCATTGTAAGAATTACATATATTTAATAAATTAATAATTAATTTGAACAATTAAGTAAGTTTTTGAATTAAAAGTTCTATATTGTAAAATAACTCATAATATTAGCTTTTTTCTGATATGTTGTTTATTAAATACAGTAAATAATTTTACAAATTGTAAAATATACATGAAATATATATTTTGCCTACAGGATGACCATAAAATAATAACCTATCTTGCAAAAAGAATTAGTGCATCAATTTGATATTACAAGTGAATGGTATTTTGAGATATACCAACAGAAGAATGAATTGTAGTTGTAATGGCACATTTTCATGGTCAGGCACTTAAGAAAGTCAGGGAGAGCTCCATAAAAAATTTCGAAGAGAGGCTCTAACACAAGGAAATATCTGGAAACTGATAAACAAATTTTGTGCACCAGACCTGTATTCAATGAGAAGCATACTGGTCGACCATCGTTTTCAGCTGAAACAGTAGCAAATATCCATGAAGCCATATCACATAGCCGCAATATAGCAACTCATTGCTTCAGCTGTAAATTTGTGAATCACTCAATTGTCTGCCTAGAAAGTTTTGCACAAAACTTTTAAAAAAGAAAGAGCACCAAAGCATAAAGTCCTCCACTAACTAGAATATCAGGATTACATTGCGTGGAAAGAGATTATAACTGCTATGGGTGCAGTTATAATCTCTGCAAAGCTGCAGAACAAAACAAATTAATCGATAATCTCATCAGATATTTAGAAGATACTAACTAGTACACTAAATAATTTTGAGAAAAAAATTTAATGTCAGACTCAACAAATATACTTGAATATTCCCTACTGAAATGAGAATGTTAAATCAATTGAAGAAAATTTTTAATGCTTTTTTAATCTGTAAAAAGCTTAAATAAAATTTATTTTTATTAATTTAAATCCATAAAGAAAAAGCTTTAGAAAAGTATACTAATGAAGGAAATAAAGCTTTTTTGACAATTTTTTTTCTTTATATTCTCAATGACACACAAGTGTAATTCTTTTATATCACATTATGATTAAAGACATAGTTCATTTTTTGAACCTTCTAACTAAAAATAATTTTACGAAACTTTTCAGTAGTTAATGAAAGTATCATTAAAAGATCCAGCTGCCCCACAATTACATTCCTTTAAAAATATAATTGTATTGGATATTAATACCATCATAATTTATTCAAATGTTTCAAAAACTCACCCATTTTCATAACAGATAAGAATAACATTAATTTTATAACAGAATTACTTATACATATATTTGAAATATATACTATAACATAGCATACAGCAAAACTTTGATTTTCATCCCAAAAGCAGATACACTTTCATGTTTTAAAACAAATGTTTCTCATAACGAATTTAAAAATCATAATTTTTAAATGTGTAACAGTTCTAAAATGATCTTTGAATAAGAGTCTCTCCGGTAAAAGAATTACTGGTCTAATGCAAATTTCCATAATATTTTTATCTCATGATAAAAAGAATACCTTCTATAATTATTTGAGTTGCTTTTCAATATAATATTAATCACAAAATAATTGCTTTAGTAATATTTAATTATTTACTACTGTAAATGAAAAATAATACTTTTATTTATTATATTTTTCTACAAATTTTAAAATGAAATTTTTTGCTAGAAAAAAATGCAAGTAAACAAATTATATTTTTTATGTGTTAATAATATCATGTGAAATAAAAAATACCTATTTCTTTAAAACTTCTCATAAGTTTGCCTTCTAGGCTTTCTGTTTCAGATGGCGTCGATTTGGATGAAGATGGCTTTGACTTGGATGAAGATGCCTTTGGTTTGGAAGAAGATGCCTTTGGTTTAACACTTTCATCTAAAAACAAAAAAACATTATTTTAAAGATAACAATTATACATTTAATTTCTAATCTGCAAGTAAAGATTAAAAATAATTTTCATATCTTAAATTTTTTTAGCTATTTAGCTACTTTATAATGGTATAATGTTTTTTTTTTTTACATCAATTTGTTATTTAAATCTGAATTTTAAACAAATTAAAATAATAAAATTGGTATAAAAATCAATTAGAAATAATAATAATCAAATACAGAAAAACTTAAAACCACAATCTAAGGCTACAAGAATTAATTCTAGGGGATGATCTAATAGAAAACTTTCACTTGAATTTAAAACTATGAAACTTTAATAGTGAAAAAGTATATAGAAACAACAATTTCCTAATATACAGCTATTTAAAGAAAATTAAGTTTTGATTTTTAAAGTAATTTTGTAGATGTCAAATAGCAATGCAGTAATCAAAAGCAGAAACTTTATTATTATTAAAAAATAAATAAATAAAATAAGTATATTCTAATGAGTAAAAAACAATAAAAAAAACTAGAAGGAAAATCTTTTATTTTTCTTTCTAAATACAAGTGTCTAGTCCCTCTTGTAATGTTGCTGCTAATATATTCTCTATCATGATATTTACTCCAATCCTTTTATGCTGTGATACTAGGATATAAAAAGTCTCATAATTTTTGTCTACATTCTAGTTGAGTAAAATTTATATTCAGTGTATCTTTAAGATGTATCATGTAAATAAAACAAAAACCGCCCAACAGTTTGCTAAATTTTTAATTCCATATATTCAAAGTAAAACAGTTATAGTTAAATATACAATAACAATTTTTATAGTTAAGCAAATGAAAATATAAAAAATATGGAAATAAAATACAAAAATTATAAAAAAATGTTTCAAGATATAGAAAAATTGTTTTAAGTTATTAAGCAAATGAAATAATTATTTTAAATATTAAGACAAAATTATTTTAAATATTAGAATTTTCATTTATTTATATTATTTTGAAACTGTTGCTTTGCAACACAATTTATTTACAGTTTCGAAAGTGTTGCCAACTGTTGATATTGACTGGACAGTGCCTAAATGAAAAGGACTCACATTTTCAATAATAGCCATCAGATAGTGTGTCATCTCTTTGCTATGGTAGAATAGTATTAACATGTATAGGCAAGAAATAATAGCAAACAAAGAAAAATATATAAAAAAACCTAGCCTTTAAATAAAAATAATTTATATTACAAAATAAACAATTTTTTTTAATAAAAATTAATGAAATTTGGCACAAAATATTTAAATTTCTAAGCATGCAATAAATAAATTTTTCCTAGTTATTTCTAAAGATTCATTCATTTTGCATTAATGATTTCTAAGTAAAATAATGAAAATGATGAAATTATGTTTTCAGAAGTAAATACAACTAAAAAGATCTAATGTGACCAACATTACTGATTTAAAACGGAGTGTAGATAATTTTAAACATCTGTCTTAAGTATGCTATAGGATTGAAACTGAACTATTGAATTCAAAGTTCGAAGCACTAATGAAACTTTAACAAAGTTTGGTATGCTTATTAACATTAACATTACTTATTTAGTAGTTTTACATTATTTTCAGAAAAAAGTAATGCTTTAACATAATTAACTGATGTTAGATGTTAATTTTATAATCATAGCTTTTCTTACAATACAACAAAATAATTTTTCAAAACAACTTCAAAATTTTTGTTTGTTCATTGTGTTTAGATTGAATTTTTTAAAAAATAATATTTTTGTACAATAACAGAAACACTTTATTAACTCTTTATATGAATAATTACTAGATAGAGGAACAATTTCTCTTCTATATTCTGTGTGAAATTCCTCTGCTTTTGTCACTAATTTAATGAAGTCCTAGTTCATATGTATTTGGAAAAGTAAACTAAGAAACATTTTCCTTTCTTATTCCAATCAGTGTTGCAATCCAAGTTTGTGTGAAATTTCTCTAATCAGTCAATGAGTTAATGAAGCACTTCTTATGACATTATATATTTATGGCAAATACTAAAAATTTAAATTTTATACACTTGTCTTGAAACTTCTGCTTTCAAATTTATGTTTGATAATTTTTAAACACATTAGTTGCACAGCACATAAAATGACTAAAGATTACTTATTTCTATGAGTAAGGAATTTTGCTTATAAGAAAGAATTAAAATAGGGATCTAAAAACTTTACTTGTTTATCAATTACTATAAAAGAAGAAATTAATTAAAAATAAAAAATGCAGTGTCTCAAAAACTTATATTTATTTTTATCATGTTTCACATAGTTTTAATTAGTTAAGGGGAGAAAGAAAGAAAGAAGGGGGAAAAAAAACAGAATATTTTTTTATTTTATTATCAAATTTAACAGAATATAACATTCTGAATTGTTTCTTGAAAATTGATTAAATAGAGTAAAAATCAATCCCAGCAGTTATTTGGTGATTTTGAATTATTGAAACACCAAAATAAAAAAAAAAACTTTAAGAAAAGAAAGTAAATATTACAATTATGTATATAATTGATGTAATGAATTACTCTTATTTGATATTAATATTTTTTTCAAATGGAAAATAGAAACTTGGCTATCATAGTTTTTTCAGAAATTATCAAGAAAAATTTGCATTTCAAACTTTTTGCAAATTAAGAATTTGGCTCTTTTAAATTTCTCAAGTCACTATTCCAGAAATGATATCATTTCTTCCAAACACAAAATATAATATATTTTTTCACAAGTAAATATCACATTTACACTGTAGTTATTTTTAACAATAGCAAGGTATGTTTGTTAAAAACTGTTCTATGTGACAATTTTATTTAATGCTCTGAACAGAAAATCCAGCATTTTTGACAAATTTTACCATTTTCATTTAATATAAAAATGCAGTGCAAGCAAGCAAAAAACTATTTGGTAGACAATAAATTCACAGCACTAAAATTATTTTGTAACATCAAGCTGGTGATAATACACCATATTTTGAAAGGCTAGTGGATATTGATGAAGTTAAAATAAAAGCATCAATTGATAGAATCAATGAATAATAGCCCACAAGGGTTGAAATTAAATTTATCTAATTCAACTATTCATGGCAGATTGAAATGCTTTATTTTAAAAACTGACATGGATTCCACTGTTCAGCTAAGATACAAAAATTAAATTCACATTAAAGACTTATTCTACAAAAACACCAAGAAGAATTATTCATTTTGAAGCAAATTATCATTGGGCATTAGAAATAGATTATGTACAACAATGTGAAATGCAAAAGGTCACTTATCGAAAAAGAAAATTTCCTTCCTTTTACCTTTTATCCAATAACACTTTGATCAATACTGAAATGTATTTTCACATTAAATACATGATTCATACTGATTCTCAAGAAATTGATACCACATATTTCAAAGTGTTTTTCTAGAAATACACATATAAAACATTGACTAACTATTAATCTATTCATTAATTTTGTTCAAATATACCTGTATTCATGTACAGACATTTAAAATTATATTTTTAATAATGACAGCAATGAATGTATACAAAAACTGATAAGAATATTTAAGATTAAAAATTAATATTTTTAAAAGCATTAAAGCCTTCAGCTGTTACAGAAATAATTTTATTTACATTAACAAAATTCTTTAAATTAATTTTTAAAATATTCTATATATAGGGCCAACACTTTAAGAAATTGCCAAGATAGAAAATTTCACATTAAAATATTTATTTTTGAAGTTTCACAATATAAATTTGCATTAAAAATTAGAAAATTCAGAATAATTTGACACCTTCAATTCATATAATTTTATAGCAAGACTAGACTGGACTTGTTGGTAATTATGCAGTTCTTATTTCCTAATTTAATTTTAATAGCAGAGGCCATTAGAATTCTTGCTTGTATTTAATGGCAAAGGTATTACTTTAGAAAATTTGCCACGACTGAAAGATTCAATTTAAAATATTTATTGATCATTTTAATCAGTTTCAGTACAATTATTCATCAATAGATAATCCAAATCTATTTGACTGCATGATCAAATAGATTTGGAATGCATTACAATCATTTTACAAAATAATTATATAAAAAAATGGCAATTTACTTGAACAATATTAAATAAGGTAAGAAATGAACTAAATTCATAAATTTATCACTAGCTAATGTCTGAGTGTGCTCAATAATTTTTAGATCTAAAGTAAAAGAAGGTTATCACTTAAAAATGTAGTGATAATTGCTTTGGGATTAGTAGCTCAATAGAAGAAAAAATAGTTTCAGATTAATTGGCTTGCTCCGGCAAAATTCTGTAAAGCAACAAGAGCTTAGTAGTTTTTATTTTTATTTATTTATTTTTTATGCCTGGATAATAATGCTCTTTTACCATTAATGAAATAAATCTTTCTCGAAAACAAAAGCAAAATCATGATGATATATTTCAACTTTTCCAAATCACGCTTTATGCAAAAGCCTATTCACATTTTTTCAAATGTGTATTTCCAATGTTATTTATTTCCATAGCAATCTTAAAAAAAAAAAACAGATTTACAAGTTTCAGCGAATCCCAAAACAGATATTTCAATGTTTTAAACTAAATCCAGTGATGAAAGATAAAATTTTTTGTTTCCAGCTCCACATACCAGTTGATGCACTTTTGTAAACTTTGCAATATCAAGAAAAAAACTTTTCAGATTTCTAAAGGTGGACATCACAACTAATCATAGTTCCAAATTATATATGTGATAAGGACTAACTATAATGTTTAACTAAGCTAAACTATAGATTAGTTAAATTTAAAATAAAACTGGTTTCAAATGGCTTCTTCAGCTGAATAATTTTACACATTATAACTGAAGAGAAATTTTAGACTAAAATTGAAAATTTCTTTTAAAACATAATTTTTTAAATTTAACTCACAATTTCAAAAATTTTCAAATGACTGAAATCTATTCCCAGGATGGAAAAGTGGCATTCCTTCTAATGAGGACATAAATTTATTCATTCACTGGAGATTTCAAAAAATTAATAAATTCATGGAATTGATTAATATCTTTTTAAACAAAAACTAATTTTAAAAGAAATAAAAAAGTATCTAGTTACTCTGCATTTTTCAGGAATTAACTTTAAACTACATGAGTTTCTCAGGCCCTGAAGAAGAATTATTTACCAGAAGCTGTATGAACTCTGTGAATTCTTTCAAACAGAAAAAGGTAGAATTATCAACTGAAAGGATATAGTATTTCAAGATAACATGAGACCTCATATATGTTTAGTAACTTGCAAAAAGTTTTAAAACTTTGATAAGATGTGATACCTATTCTTCAGACTTAATCTATTCGATTATTTGTTTTGATTTCTTAACACACACACAAAATATTTAAATTACAACATTTTCACTTCAAATAAAGATGTCAAAAATGACTTGTATGTATTTATTTTTTTCTAGCACAGATTACAAATGGTATGAATATGAAATCATTTGCTACCAAAAAGATAGCAAAGTTGCTGGGTCTAAAACTGAATATGAATTCAATAATTATATACTATATGGAATTTATTTTCAACAAAAACAATTATTTTCAGAACAATTTAATAGTATTAAAATACTTATATTACTCATGTTTCACATTTATGAAGATCACTACTTTTCATCATTGTGTACAGTTGAAAGATGGTTCATTTTTATAATGCATAATATACTATGTTAAAAAAGTACTCCTTAGCACTTGTTGACTTTTTTGACAATTAAAAAGGTATTAATAAAAACTAATCAATAGAAATTGTCTAGAAAAATGCGATGCAACATTAGATATCAAAATTATAATAAATGATTGTAAATGATAACTTTGTTGATATTTATATTTTAATTGCAAGTTCATTTTTTCTCAGGTTAACTATTTTTTATGTCTAACACTTGAAATTAATAAAGAGATCAGAAAAAATAATTCTACCTATAAAAGATTCAGTCCAGTTCACATCTAGAGGCGTCATTACATTTTCTTGCACCAAATCAGCTACAAGACGCTCAGCTAAAGAGCTTCTTTGCTGACCATAGCTTTTTGATTCAGCTTTCTTACTGAAATATATAAAATATTATTGAACTATGTTGACACAATAATGAAATAATAAAATAATGTGTACAAATTGCAGGAATATAAACAGTATCTTAGTAAGAAAAATAAAAATATAAATAAAAATATCAAATATCATATTTATGTTAGGTAAAGAACGAGAAAAATGAGATGCATGGTATTTGTATAAAACTCAAAATGAAAGTAATTTTTTTACTCACACAGCACATTTTTGAAAAATATACAAGAAAGTTTAATTTCTATCAAATGAGAAGCACTCATGGCATTTAATCGTGCAGAAAGTGAAAATGAAATACATACTTCATTTGTTAAATATATATTGCAAGTAGTTTGGCCTATTTGGATTGCATACTTATCTAAAAAATTCAAATATGAATGCATCTTTCCCATAAGCTTATGCTTTTTATTATGAAGCTGTCACAGCAACTTAAGCTTTCTCATTAACTAGCTGTTACATAACCAGTATATTTTTATCTACTGAATTAATTTTGTACAATTTTAACTTTCTCTTGTTACTTACATTAAAAATTTATAATTTATGCTTTGAAGTACAGAAATGAGGGCTATAAAAATTTTGGCTTCTGATAATGCTTTAATATCAGATTAAAATATAAGCAATATGTCAAAATATTTAGATACCAGATATTTAATAGACACATCCTGATTAAGGAAATTTTTCCACAACAAATTTTTTGTCATCATTAAATGCTTAATAGTAATGGATTGATAATAGAAATATAATATCAACAAACATGGGTTTTGATTATTTTAAAACTGAGAACAAAATTTTATTACTTCTTTTTCACCAAAACAAGAAATTAAAAGATGTTTCATCCATTTTGAATAGAATAATCAATGATTATTGATTGTATATCAAGTAATGATCAGAACTAAAAATTAATGAGTTTTGATTTAAAATTTTCATGAACTCATTATAATATTTTGAAATTATGCATCAATTTATTATTTAATGAGAGACTTTAAATTATATGAGGTATAAACCTCAAATTTTTTTTAATTTATTGTAACTGTTGAATCAGTGCCACGGCATCAAGACTTATCATTCATTGACTGAGAAGTGAAATGATAATTAAAATCAAACCTTTTCTAAATAATTAACACACACATTCCAAGAAAAAATTGAATTTTACTACATTACTTTTGTTTCCATTGGTATATAAACATGGCTATTTGTATATCAGCCAGATATTAACAATTTTTTCAGCACTTTCTTACCACTATGTAAAATTAAATGCAAAAAAAAAAATAGTTTCACAGAAAGAGCAAAATATTGTCATCACTGTTTGAATCACCAGAACTTTGCTGAATATTGGCTGTTATGAAATAAGCAAAAAATTCATAAGTATCTGCTGGACAAATTCAATTTGAGCATTGATTTTTTTTAAATTCAATATATTTTAATTAATAATTAACTAAAAATATACTTAATCATCAATATTTTGATAATTTTTGCAAGCATTAAAAAATAAAAATTGGTTTTAAAAATGCTTCTCAGATGAAATTTGTTTTATCAATGTGCATTTAACAACATAGTTTGTAATAGTGAAAGCTTTTATCAGTTGATACATTGGAATATTTATTCACATCTCAAAAGTGTTGAATTATTAAAAAAATACTACTCATCACAATCAGAATATGTTCACTACCACATGTGAGAATCAATTCACTTTAATTTCTTTACACACAAAGAAATAATTTTAACATCTACCACAATGGAACCAACAAACTAAACTTTTAAGATAACCTTTAAGGTTTTATATTTTAAAAGCTGTTAAGATAAAAATAAAATATTGACAAAATAAGATTAGAAATTAATTTATTCCTTTATAAAAAAATTAGTTAATCAAAATTATGTTAAAGTGAAAATTAGAAATGTATGTCTTTAATTATATATAAAGTAATCTCCTTAAGTTTTAAGATTATTCAAAAATGTTACTAATTTTTATATCAAATGATATAGAGAAACAATTTTGTAGAATTATTTGAATGACAAATTACCCCAGTTGTATAAAGAGAGGAGAAATTTAAATATTAAAATTATATCTTAAGAAAAACAGAATTTATATTTAGGAGAACTCTTTAAGTTTTACTTAAGAGTAAACTTAAGATTTTACTTAAGAGAAATTTAAGCTTTACTTAAAAAATCATTGAATGAGTTAAAAATAAATGTTATAGCCAAAGATCAATTTAAATTATTTTTTTTATAAAATGTACATACATGAAAAAATACTAATTTTAAAAACAAAAATTTTAATTATATTTCAATATTAATTCAAGTTACAATACAATAAATTATTATTCACAATAATCATAAAAAGCATAAATAAATTATTATACTAGATGTTAATGTTATTTACTAGAATACTGGCAAATGACATTAAGATATATAAATTCTAAAAAGTAAGTAGATATATAAATTCTAAAAATAAATATAACCTTCATACTAATCATACCATTCTATTTCACCCAATTTTAATATTCGTTCTTTATCAGACAAAATTTTATCGGATTCTATGGATCCCTTTTGATTTTCCACACTTTTAGCACCTAAATAAGAATAAACAATGAATATACAAATAAGCATTCTTTGAAAAATTTTAATTTATAAATAAGTTATAATAAAATCACTGGTCATTATAAAAATGCAAAATAACAATTAATTTCAAAGATATATATTACATTATTAAGAGAGATTATATGTATATATATGTTACCGTGAAAGTCCGAAATCTGGAGAATGTCGACATTCGCTGGTGAATGTCAACATTCACGTAGTCGCTTGGTGTATGTCCGAAATATTTGCTAGATATCCTCATTTCTCACTTACACCGGCAAATGTCGACATCCACAATGCACTAATAGTGAATCTTGAATATGCTTTTCATCTCTCCGTATCCGGAGAGGAGAAATGCAGATTTGCATTTTCTTATCTCAATATTTCAGGCGTGAAAAACGTCACATGTGTGACGTAACTTATCGCCTCTCTTAGAAAGGAGGAGTGACCAATCACGGTGAGTAGAGAAAGTGTAGAGGATTTTTAACCCACGGGACAAACCTAACAACAAACAAATTAAATGCTCTAGGCCGCACCTCTTTGTTGACGTTGCCTTCTGTTATCTCCTTTTCGAGCTCTTTAATCATCTTTTCAAATTCCACCAAAGCTTGTCTGTGATTGTCGACATATACCGGCGATGGTCCGAAAGTGCAAGAAATGTAATCAATTGTACGGTCTTTCACCAACGTTTTTGGTATGTGTTGACATTCACCGGTGAATGTCGACATTCTCTGATTTCGGTCTTTCACGGTAACATATATATCAAAATGCAGAAAAATTAGATCGTCGCTTAGGCTATATATGTTACTTCTAAAAAATTGTAACTGAGCCACTAACTCTTTATGATGTTGAGATGGCAATCAGAAAACTAAATTATAATAAATCTTCAGGTCTAAAAGTTGGATTCATTAAACATCAATAACAATAAGCTAAGTAAAAATTCTTAAATTATTTGTTGATCTGGACATAAGAATAAATGCCCACGCAGTGGGAAGAATTTGTTTGTCTAATTCATAAAAAAATAAACTGAAATGTTGTAATTACAGGGATATTGAAGTGAAACTAACATATAAAATCTTCATTTTTTACCAGTAATTTCTTTCATACACCCTCAAAATTATAGGCAACTATCAATGTAGTTTTGAGAAAGGAAAAACAACAAAGATAAAAATCATTTGATTAAATTAATTCTCTAAAAAACAAAAAAGTATGACATTGATACTTACCGTCCTTTCACTGATTTTAAAGCTGCATATGACAGCATTAAGAGAGAAAAACTATTCAAAGCTATTAGAGAATTCAGTACACAAACAAAACTGATAAATCTTACAAGAATGACTTTTAAAAATGAAAAAGTAGAGTTAAAATTAAGACATATCTTTCGGAGCCTTTCTATGCTGAGAAATGTTTGTGACAAGGTGACACTTTCTTGTCTTTTGTTTGACTTGGCTCAAGAAAAAGCAGTTAGAGACTCAAATCAACATTAGTGAAATCATCCTACAAAGAACTGTCCAATATTTTTGTGTTTGCTGATGACATACATATTATCAGATATACATATAAAAAAATTTATACAAACTCTCAAAATACTAATCCCAGGAAATTTCCCAGAATTACACTAAATTTTTCCAAGTGTCAACATTCATGCATAAAATATTTTTCAATCTATATATACATAAATTTTTAAATGACGATTGCAATATACATATACATGCGTATATATATATATTAAAAAATTGATATAAATGTTCTTAATTTAATAACTATATCAGTACATATTGCATTTTT
>JAPDSC010032298.1:0-16426 GCA_026290005.1 Latrodectus geometricus | reverse complement strand
AAGACATTGAATTATTAAGTTATTGTTGTATTTCAATAGATGAATAAATTTTAAAAGTAATAGTATGGATAAGTTTCATTTTTAAATATTAAACATAATAAGTTTTTTTAATCTGCACTCTCAATATAGCGCCATTTTTGCCATCTTCAAGAATCTTCAGTAAAGCAGCACCCAAATCTTCTGGGCTGTAAATATAAAAAAAGAATATTGTAAGCAACATTTAAATTATTCATATTATGAAATTAAGGTTAATAATTTGCATGAAAAGCAAGTTTATAGTTTACATTTATAAATATTTTCTATTAACTGAATGAATACTTAATATTTAACATCAAATGCAAGTAATCACTTAGTGTAAAGGATTTTGTATTGAAAAAAGTTAAAACCTTTTTAAGAAATTGAAGTTATTAATTTGTTTTGAATTAATAGTTTAGTGATGCAGAAAATCTTTAAAATCATTTAGTAATAATATTTTTACCTTAATGTTTTTAGACCCCTTTTCACCTTTGCGAATAGTTTATCATCGAGTGAATTTATTTCTATATTTTTATACATTGGTGTATCTACAACATCTGGAGCAATGGCGCAAACTTTGATTCCAGACTTTTGAAAGTGGTAAGCAGACTGAAAAAAAGCAACAAATTCAACATTGGTAAGCAAAGAAATCTGAAAAATGTTTAATTTGATTATAAATTTCATGCAAAATTGCTTTGAATCTAATGTTATAATATGAATGAAGATAAAAAAAAATTACATGCTTAGATAACAAAAAATACCTGATTTTAAGGGAAAACACACTATACCTTGCAAGATAGGTGTCAAATTTGAAAAGTAAATTTCTTTAAGAAATAGGATATAAAAAAATAAGTGCCATTAAATTTAATTTGTGCTTGAAAAATCAACGAACTTCATTTAGGGATTTGGAAAGTAAATGAAATTCTTTATAGGCAGTTTTTTACTAAAGAAAGCAGAGAAATTATATTAGCACTTTTCAGGAAAGAAAAAAAAATTATAAAATATATTTAAAAACTCACATACTTGTTTTCAGCAAGACGTAATGGGGATGAAATTAACAGAAACTTAAGATTTTTTAAATTTGTGACATCATCTATCAGCGTTGGAAATTGGATATAGCACTAGTATCGCGCGCGATACATTTTTATCCTCTTCATTTTTCAAAGTACATTTTTCACATAAATCAATTAGTTTTAGTACTTATATAGGAATATATAGGAAATAAGATCAGTATGAATGGAAACAATGCCGTGCAAAATTTTATTTATTCAATGATTTCTAAGGATATTTTTGGTTCATCATATTGAAAAAACTGTATCAAATTTTTCATTGTTTTTATCTGATGTTAAATTCTTAGCAGTTTAAATTATATCAATTACATCAGAAGTAAAAAATATTGCCATTTTCAACAAAGATGAAGACAAACATCATACTTTCAAAAATTTCATTAACGGTTGCTTAATTCAAAATTTAATTGCTTATCTATGGATAAAATTATTAAAATTTGTATCAACAACATAATTTTATTATTAAAACTTGAAAAAGTTGTAAAGTATGCAGTTATAATATACAGCTAAAATATTTATATTAAATATATTAAACATAAAAATAGTTATTTATAGATCTATTATGACTAATTAAACACAAAAATATTAAATGAGAAATATAAAAATCAAAAATAAATTTTCATAAAATATAACATTTTTGAAGTATATATTACTTACACTGTACGATTTTGTTAAACCAACTACTGCAAATTTAGTCGCTGTATACACTGGGCATAATGGGCTTGGTTCAAAGGCTTAAAAAGAACGTTACTTTTAAAAAGTGTAATAAAAATTATGTTTAATAAAATGCATTTAAAAATGCATATTAATATGTTAAAAATGTATGATAATGTATAAATGTTAATTAAAATAAATAAGTATAATCGTGTTCATTTAAATCTATAATTTCTATTTGAGGTAATTTCAAACTGTCACTTAATGAATTATGATAGAAAATTATTCAATGGATTATAATCGTGTACATTTAAATCTATCATTTCTATTTGAGATAATTTAAAACTGTCACTTAATGAATTATGCGATAGAAAATTATTCAATGGATTATATGAAAGTCAGTCAAATATCAAAAGTAGTAATTCAAAGAAAATTAAATAAAGGCAAATAGATAAAAGATTATGAAACTTAGAAATCATGCTATACAGTTAAGAAGATGCAATTGCTTAAGAAAATTGTCTTTTAATAGTCCCCATTTGAATAAATTAAAACATAGAATCTTGATTAAAAAAGGCAAAAAATTACCATCAAGGGTAATTTAATTTTTTTTTTGTTTATTCTACAAGCAGTTCGAAAACTATTGTTCTATATGTGGTTAGCAATTTTTTAATATAATTTTATAGTTAACAATTTTAAAGGGAAGTTGCTACAATTTAAATGCATTTGATTAAAATTTATTTATAATATTTTAATATTATTTATTGAACAATTATTAACTACTTTCAGGTGTAAATACTGTTGAAATTTTATTGTAAAGATTTTTATAATCAAAATTCAATGTAAACGTTAAAATGATTTTTAACGTTTATTTATATAAATGTTCTTAATTTTAAACAAGAATTTAACCTTAAAATTGCAATGAAGATTAAAGGCTAAAATATTGATGCATAAATATTCAGTTCATATTAGTTTATCATGCTGTTTAATTTGTTTTCTCAGAAAGATTTTTCTAAAAAGTTCTTGTTCTTCCTAGATAATAATGAGAAAAAATACAGGAAAATAATTAAAGAGGACTTAAACTTATAAAGAGTGACATGGAAGAACAAATTGATAAAAATGTGGCGTATTATGAGGTTTATGAAATTTCTTAGGCGAATCGAATTAAATTCTTCATGATCCCATTTTGAAGTGGAACATCAAATTTACTGAAACACAAAAATATTTCTGAATTTTAACAACTTAGTTCTTAGACATCTATCTTGCTAAAATGTTCTAATACTATATACTAAAGAAATATGTCCAAATTATGATACATGCATTGCAATATAACATAATAAATATTTCTCAGCAACATTCCAACTTCTTAGGAAAATAATTAGAGAAATTGCTTTCCCAGCAGATTTTGTTGAACTCTTCTAATATTTCAACAGAGCTAAAAGTGCGTTTTATGTCCTTTTTAATAATTGAAATGGGTCTAAACGAATTTTAAAATGTAGACTCTTGCTTAAAACACAAGCACACAGAAGTTCAATAAAATGGATTCCTGTCCATTATGGAATTATGGACATTGGAAAAGTTGATGATGTTAGAACATCTCTTAAGCAGGTTATGATTCAACGCGCAAGAAATGAGAGATGGAGTGGAAGATTCTGAGAGAAGAGAGAACATTTAAGAGTTTATCAAGAAAGACTACAGTGGCTTTATTTAAAGGACTCTGATTAGACATAATTTCTCAATAGATCACTGTAAAATTAGAGTGGTGGATTTCCCAAACTGCGTTTTGTGTGACTCAAATCAACCAATTATATTCTAACATTAAATAACTGTACCATACTTTCTCAGTATAAGAACATTGTCAAGAAGTATTGGAGAACAAGGGCTTAAGCGTGAATTTATAAAATAAATAAAACATTACTTGAATAAACTGCTGACTGCCAAGACAAGGACAACTATATTACTGGTTGAAAATTGTCGTCGGCTTACATGTGAGAACTGAGAGTACTTGTTAACACCATTGATGGTTATTGTATTTCACTCCTAGGTCATCATACTCGGTTTAATGATTTTGCGATTTTTTTATAAACTAGTTTTCGCTCGGCAGTCATGCGTTGACTATTAAACCCAGTGAATTTTAATATACATAATTTTTTTAATCAGTTTAATGGGAACTACTGATTTTATTTTCAAAATGTATAGGATATTTCGTTACAGTGCTGTACCTAGTAAATAAATATGATAATTCACAACATTTCTGATAAATATGCTATCATACATAAGCTGTCGTTTTCGAGTAAAAAGTTATTATTATTATTATGTATTTATTATTAAAATAACACTTCACTAAAATGCACATTTTCCATTTCTAGCACAGGCAATATCAATCAAAGCGACATTGTCTATATTTGGGTTACAAACGAAGTCTTCCCAAAGATAAACAACACCACAAATTAATCATAATTAATCATTTGCGCATAATATTCTTTGATATCAATAAGCTCTTTAGTACTTCCAGACATGAAAAATATACTATATTTCTTCATTCAGTATGAAAAGCCAGTATGCTTTTTAACGAAATGGCATTGATATTTTTATGTAACAACGCCAAGCAAGTGTTATGTCGGGTACTTTTGTTACATAAATTTCTATCAATTATATGAAATGATCAACTGGGATGGTCGCATTTTTATATTATTCAGAAATGCATTTCTTTTCAATCAACCCACATTTCAGTCTTTCAGATATTCATGGCTTCAAATAATTTAATTATCTGAAATATTCATTGGACTATATTTACATATTACATTAAGCTAGGTACAATGAGGTCTATTGGTGTTATTACAGTTTTATTATATTATGTATGTTTGTTAAAATATGTAATACTTATATTAACAAAGGAATGTTACCCATCGAAATTTTAGTATTTTGATATGTTGCTAAATCAAAAAATTGTAATGTGAACATTACGAGAAATATAGAAAACAAATTGTGAATTTCAGTGTATTACTATATTTTTTCATAAAAAATTAAATAAGCAATAATCTGTTCTCTCAAAAAAATTAATGTGAACATTCTGAAATTTAAAAAATTAAAAATAAAAAATTGTAATCTTAAAAGGTAACTTTTTTTTAAATTAAATATATTTATTTATAGTGTAAACATTTTCAGAGTGAAATAGAAGTTTTATGATTTAATGAAAGATAATTTGAAACCAAAGTCATTTCATTATTGATTAAATACAGAATTATCGTAAAATTTGAAATTAATCAATAAAAAAGCCACATTTAATTCAAAATATTCACCGTAAGTAATTTCTTATTAGAAAATATAATTGAAAAAGTTATATTATTGTGAGAATGATTGTAAATGATATATATATAAGTTTTAAGTGAAACATAATTTCATAATTTCTTAAGAAAATTTTATATAATTTCATACCAGACTCTGAAGCAGTATTAACAATGTAGCCTCCAGACCCTCCTTTATCTGTACTCATAAACTGATAAGCAAGTTTAGTCCCATGAACAACTCCTGTCTAAACATCAAAAAACAATATTAATTTTTTTGTTTATATCTTACGAAATTTGTTATTTATATTAACGTTACCACTTACTCCTTTACAAATATTCTGTATTTGTAAAGGTTATTTTTTTATGTATTATATTTCTTTATGCATGCTCAATAAATTGCATAGTTTTTAATGTTATTTTAAGAACACACTGTCAAGTCATTTTCAACATCATTGAACGCAATTTAATTCTGATAAGTACAAGGTAAACAAGAAAGTTCTAGGCGTTTTTAATAACCCAAAAGAAAATGAGCTACAGAAATTGTAGACTATTGTTAGTCCTTGAAGTGATCACCATCAGTATCCATCATATTCTGTCAATGTGTCTCCGGTTGTGCAAACCCCTTGCGGTAAACCTCGTTGGATTCGGAAGCAAAGAAGTTCATGAATACTTGGCTCAAGTCCACTTCATTGGTGAGGAAATTACTTTTCAGTTTGTACGTCTTACCCTACGTGGTAAAGATGAAGTCCAACAACTTCATCGGAAACGTTAAATTATCTGGCAAATTCATCACACATTTGACAACTGTCTTCATCAATGGACGCCTGAAGTGCTTAATATCCAAGGATTGATGTCACCCATTGCGAGCTTCAGGCCAGAGGGAGAAATCTCCCTACTTGAATTTGTGAAACCAATGTCTTGTTGTACATTTATTCACAGCACTATTCCTAATCGCTTAATATATTCGACGACTTGATGCCGCAGCTAGTAAGCCCACTTTATCAAGTGGGCTCATCACTAAGATGAGGGTAGATGTACCTCACCAAATTATGCAAAACATGTAAAATAAGCAGATTTCTAATATATATTAAATAATATATTAGGAAATGTGCAGAAGACAGTGCAATTTCCGTCCCGTTATTTCAGCTTGGGATATTACCATACAATTCCTTTTTGTTTCAGATGAGAGTATAATAGCAGAGAATGCCCAGACCACATTCCTGTATACATAGGCGATTATTATACCCTGTAGACACAGGTGATTCCAGCAAACAGATGTTTTGCGAGAGGTATGATGATTGGACTGAGATAACCAGGATAATCCATACTGCAAATCTCTACTGATACACACTTGGATGTATCCACATTGCACAAGTTGTAGTGAAGATATTTTGAACAAAGAAATGCTGCAAGTTTGAGGAGTAAAACAGCAACCAGAGAAACAATATTTTGTGTATATAATAATATAAAAATTTTTAAAGCAAGTTTAATCATTTTAAAAATTTTTCTTGATAAATTTTGAAAGGTTCCAATGAAGGATATTTCCTTATTAAAGGAAATTTCAGTTTATGTTCTTAGAAATACATAATTCTAATAATTTAAATACTTTAAATCATTTATAGAATTTTTTTTAATAGAAATTGCAATCTTGGAAAATGAAAATGACCATCCACTGTAAGATTACATGAAAATATAAAAATACTAAAATTATCCATTGTGAGAATATTTTCTAGATAAATCATTTCAACTCTAATGTTTTTATATAGTATAATCAAATAAAAATGTTAATTACACAATAATTTGAATTCGCAAAAATTAATAATATCTTATATTAAAACATTTCAAAGCTTAATACTTACAAAATTCACATCAATAGATTTTTTCCAGTTATGCTCGTTAAATACACCAGCATTATTTACAACAGCATCAATCTTTCCAAATGTCTCAAGTGTTTTGTTAAAAGCTCCTATAGTAAATATATACATACAATATATTATAAAACATGAACTATGCCATCATGAAAAAACAACTTATTAAGTAACAAACTTAAATTCAAAATAACATTACAAAAATATAAGGGTGTTTTATAGTTTTTTATTAAATATTTCCTTAAATTTAATTAATTTTAAACTATGTGTTGATGAATAAAAATAAAATGTGTTTCGTAATATATAAACTAATATTTTCTTAAATAATTTAAACAAATAAATTTAAACAGGATGTTGAAATCACTACTGCGTAATTATATATAGAAAAAAATCACTAGATTGTAGAGAAAAAATATAGAACAAAGGATATGAACAATGAAGTGATCTGTATTTGAGATTTAGTACATACATTTTCAAATATTAATAACATTCTTTTACATAACAAATGTTTTTAGCAATTCTAAGGACATGGCAGCTTGATTATTCTTATCAGTATAAATTCTTTATCAGTTAATTGGTGATAAAACTTCTAATTAATTTATTCTTACATCAATATGACAAAATGTGTTATGGATGATGTATCTAATTCCCAAGTGTGATACATTAGTCGATTTGTAGCTTAACATTCCTTTTTTACTCACGATAGCTAAATAGACTGGGTCCTACAGTATAACCGTACAAATATATTATGAACCTTTACAAATATCCATGTGCAAAGCAGGATTTTAAACTACGAACTGCTGAATTGAAAGTCAAAGCGCTAATTGGTTGCAGATACCAGTTAGGTACCTCTACTGTAAGAGAGATAAGAGATAACATTCAAATGTCTGTTAATTACTTCAATTTGAATTTATTTTGATGCATTGATAATATTGTCCTCTGAATTTATTGATTCTGTAAGAATAATTTGTAAATATTTCAACCATGATACTATTAATATTATGTCTCATCAAAGTGCCCAATTCCATTACTTATTTTAATTGATATTATGTGTGATTCCTTTCTAAATACATGTAAATTATTTTACAAAACTGTTACTATACCATTAGAATACTGAACATAAGTATAATAAATAAATATCTTGAAATTATTCTAAATGCTAATTAGTATTTAAATTTTTTTGTCATTATTTTTATCTTTTATAATCAGCCATTGTTATATTATACTGGAAATATAGATAATTTTATTTATTGCAGTAGAATAGCCAGTATAATATAATATCAAATTTCATACATATATACCATTGATTATCAATGGTATATATGTATGAAATTTGATATTATATTATACTGGCTATTCTACTGCAATAAATAAAATTATCTATATTTCCAGTATAATATAACAATGGCTGATTATAAAAGATAAAAATAATGACAAAAAAATTTAAATACTAATTAGCATTTAGAATAATTTCAAGATATTTATTTATTATACTTATGTTCAGTATTCTAATGGTATAGTAACAGTTTTGTAAAATAATTTACATGTATTTAGAAAGGAATCACACATAATATCAATTAAAATAAGTAATGGAATTGGGCACTTTGATGAGACATAATATTAATAGTATCATGGTTGAAATATTTACAAATTATTCTTACAGAATCAATAAATTCAGAGGACAATATTATCAATGCATCAAAATAAATTCAAATTGAAGTAATTAACAGACATTTGAATGTTATCTCTTATCTCTCTTACAGTAGAGGTACCTAACTGGTATCTGCAACCAATTAGCGCTTTGACTTTCAATTCAGCAGTTCGTAGTTTAAAATCCTGCTTTGCACATGGATATTTGTAAAGGTTCATAATATATTTGTACGGTTATACTGTAGGACCCAGTCTATTTAGCTATCGTGAGTAAAAAAGGAATGTTAAGCTACAAATCGACTAATGTATCACACTTGGGAATTAGATACATCATCCATAACACATTTTGTCATATTGATGTAAGAATAAATTAATTAGAAGTTTTATCACCAATTAACTGATAAAGAATTTATACTGATAAGAATAATCAAGCTGCCATGTCCTTAGAATTGCTAAAAACATTTGTTATGTAAAAGAATGTTATTAATATTTGAAAATGTATGTACTAAATCTCAAATACAGATCACTTCATTGTTCATATCCTTTGTTCTATATTTTTTCTCTACAATCTAGTGATTTTTTTCTATATATAATTACGCAGTAGTGATTTCAACATCCTGTTTAAATTTATTTGTTTAAATTATTTAAGAAAATATTAGTTTATATATTACGAAACACATTTTATTTTTATTCATCAACACATAGTTTAAAATTAATTAAATTTAAGGAAATATTTAATAAAAAACTATAAAACACCCTTATATTTTTGTAATGTTATTTTGAATTTAAGTTTGTTACTTAATAAGTTGTTTTTTCATGATGGCATAGTTCATGTTTTATAATATATTGTATGTATATATTTACTATAGGAGCTTTTAACAAAACACTTGAGACATTTGGAAAGATTGATGCTGTTGTAAATAATGCTGGTGTATTTAACGAGCATAACTGGAAAAAATCTATTGATGTGAATTTTGTAAGTATTAAGCTTTGAAATGTTTTAATATAAGATATTATTAATTTTTGCGAATTCAAATTATTGTGTAATTAACATTTTTATTTGATTATACTATATAAAAACATTAGAGTTGAAATGATTTATCTAGAAAATATTCTCACAATGGATAATTTTAGTATTTTTATATTTTCATGTAATCTTACAGTGGATGGTCATTTTCATTTTCCAAGATTGCAATTTCTATTAAAAAAAATTCTATAAATGATTTAAAGTATTTAAATTATTAGAATTATGTATTTCTAAGAACATAAACTGAAATTTCCTTTAATAAGGAAATATCCTTCATTGGAACCTTTCAAAATTTATCAAGAAAAATTTTTAAAATGATTAAACTTGCTTTAAAAATTTTTATATTATTATATACACAAAATATTGTTTCTCTGGTTGCTGTTTTACTCCTCAAACTTGCAGCATTTCTTTGTTCAAAATATCTTCACTACAACTTGTGCAATGTGGATACATCCAAGTGTGTATCAGTAGAGATTTGCAGTATGGATTATCCTGGTTATCTCAGTCCAATCATCATACCTCTCGCAAAACATCTGTTTGCTGGAATCACCTGTGTCTACAGGGTATAATAATCGCCTATGTATACAGGAATGTGGTCTGGGCATTCTCTGCTATTATACTCTCATCTGAAACAAAAAGGAATTGTATGGTAATATCCCAAGCTGAAATAACGGGACGGAAATTGCACTGTCTTCTGCACATTTCCTAATATATTATTTAATATATATTAGAAATCTGCTTATTTTACATGTTTTGCATAATTTGGTGAGGTACATCTACCCTCATCTTAGTGATGAGCCCACTTGATAAAGTGGGCTTACTAGCTGCGGCATCAAGTCGTCGAATATATTAAGCGATTAGGAATAGTGCTGTGAATAAATGTACAACAAGACATTGGTTTCACAAATTCAAGTAGGGAGATTTCTCCCTCTGGCCTGAAGCTCGCAATGGGTGACATCAATCCTTGGATATTAAGCACTTCAGGCGTCCATTGATGAAGACAGTTGTCAAATGTGTGATGAATTTGCCAGATAATTTAACGTTTCCGATGAAGTTGTTGGACTTCATCTTTACCACGTAGGGTAAGACGTACAAACTGAAAAGTAATTTCCTCACCAATGAAGTGGACTTGAGCCAAGTATTCATGAACTTCTTTGCTTCCGAATCCAACGAGGTTTACCGCAAGGGGTTTGCACAACCGGAGACACATTGACAGAATATGATGGATACTGATGGTGATCACTTCAAGGACTAACAATAGTCTACAATTTCTGTAGCTCATTTTCTTTTGGGTTATTAAAAACGCCTAGAACTTTCTTGTTTACCTTGTACTTATCAGAATTAAATTGCGTTCAATGATGTTGAAAATGACTTGACAGTGTGTTCTTAAAATAACATTAAAAACTATGCAATTTATTGAGCATGCATAAAGAAATATAATACATAAAAAAATAACCTTTACAAATACAGAATATTTGTAAAGGAGTAAGTGGTAACGTTAATATAAATAACAAATTTCGTAAGATATAAACAAAAAAATTAATATTGTTTTTTGATGTTTAGACAGGAGTTGTTCATGGGACTAAACTTGCTTATCAGTTTATGAGTACAGATAAAGGAGGGTCTGGAGGCTACATTGTTAATACTGCTTCAGAGTCTGGTATGAAATTATATAAAATTTTCTTAAGAAATTATGAAATTATGTTTCACTTAAAACTTATATATATATCATTTACAATCATTCTCACAATAATATAACTTTTTCAATTATATTTTCTAATAAGAAATTACTTACGGTGAATATTTTGAATTAAATGTGGCTTTTTTATTGATTAATTTCAAATTTTACGATAATTCTGTATTTAATCAATAATGAAATGACTTTGGTTTCAAATTATCTTTCATTAAATCATAAAACTTCTATTTCACTCTGAAAATGTTTACACTATAAATAAATATATTTAATTTAAAAAAAAGTTACCTTTTAAGATTACAATTTTTTATTTTTAATTTTTTAAATTTCAGAATGTTCACATTAATTTTTTTGAGAGAACAGATTATTGCTTATTTAATTTTTTATGAAAAAATATAGTAATACACTGAAATTCACAATTTGTTTTCTATATTTCTCGTAATGTTCACATTACAATTTTTTGATTTAGCAACATATCAAAATACTAAAATTTCGATGGGTAACATTCCTTTGTTAATATAAGTATTACATATTTTAACAAACATACATAATATAATAAAACTGTAATAACACCAATAGACCTCATTGTACCTAGCTTAATGTAATATGTAAATATAGTCCAATGAATATTTCAGATAATTAAATTATTTGAAGCCATGAATATCTGAAAGACTGAAATGTGGGTTGATTGAAAAGAAATGCATTTCTGAATAATATAAAAATGCGACCATCCCAGTTGATCATTTCATATAATTGATAGAAATTTATGTAACAAAAGTACCCGACATAACACTTGCTTGGCGTTGTTACATAAAAATATCAATGCCATTTCGTTAAAAAGCATACTGGCTTTTCATACTGAATGAAGAAATATAGTATATTTTTCATGTCTGGAAGTACTAAAGAGCTTATTGATATCAAAGAATATTATGCGCAAATGATTAATTATGATTAATTTGTGGTGTTGTTTATCTTTGGGAAGACTTCGTTTGTAACCCAAATATAGACAATGTCGCTTTGATTGATATTGCCTGTGCTAGAAATGGAAAATGTGCATTTTAGTGAAGTGTTATTTTAATAATAAATACATAATAATAATAATAACTTTTTACTCGAAAACGACAGCTTATGTATGATAGCATATTTATCAGAAATGTTGTGAATTATCATATTTATTTACTAGGTACAGCACTGTAACGAAATATCCTATACATTTTGAAAATAAAATCAGTAGTTCCCATTAAACTGATTAAAAAAATTATGTATATTAAAATTCACTGGGTTTAATAGTCAACGCATGACTGCCGAGCGAAAACTAGTTTATAAAAAAATCGCAAAATCATTAAACCGAGTATGATGACCTAGGAGTGAAATACAATAACCATCAATGGTGTTAACAAGTACTCTCAGTTCTCACATGTAAGCCGACGACAATTTTCAACCAGTAATATAGTTGTCCTTGTCTTGGCAGTCAGCAGTTTATTCAAGTAATGTTTTATTTATTTTATAAATTCACGCTTAAGCCCTTGTTCTCCAATACTTCTTGACAATGTTCTTATACTGAGAAAGTATGGTACAGTTATTTAATGTTAGAATATAATTGGTTGATTTGAGTCACACAAAACGCAGTTTGGGAAATCCACCACTCTAATTTTACAGTGATCTATTGAGAAATTATGTCTAATCAGAGTCCTTTAAATAAAGCCACTGTAGTCTTTCTTGATAAACTCTTAAATGTTCTCTCTTCTCTCAGAATCTTCCACTCCATCTCTCATTTCTTGCGCGTTGAATCATAACCTGCTTAAGAGATGTTCTAACATCATCAACTTTTCCAATGTCCATAATTCCATAATGGACAGGAATCCATTTTATTGAACTTCTGTGTGCTTGTGTTTTAAGCAAGAGTCTACATTTTAAAATTCGTTTAGACCCATTTCAATTATTAAAAAGGACATAAAACGCACTTTTAGCTCTGTTGAAATATTAGAAGAGTTCAACAAAATCTGCTGGGAAAGCAATTTCTCTAATTATTTTCCTAAGAAGTTGGAATGTTGCTGAGAAATATTTATTATGTTATATTGCAATGCATGTATCATAATTTGGACATATTTCTTTAGTATATAGTATTAGAACATTTTAGCAAGATAGATGTCTAAGAACTAAGTTGTTAAAATTCAGAAATATTTTTGTGTTTCAGTAAATTTGATGTTCCACTTCAAAATGGGATCATGAAGAATTTAATTCGATTCGCCTAAGAAATTTCATAAACCTCATAATACGCCACATTTTTATCAATTTGTTCTTCCATGTCACTCTTTATAAGTTTAAGTCCTCTTTAATTATTTTCCTGTATTTTTTCTCATTATTATCTAGGAAGAACAAGAACTTTTTAGAAAAATCTTTCTGAGAAAACAAATTAAACAGCATGATAAACTAATATGAACTGAATATTTATGCATCAATATTTTAGCCTTTAATCTTCATTGCAATTTTAAGGTTAAATTCTTGTTTAAAATTAAGAACATTTATATAAATAAACGTTAAAAATCATTTTAACGTTTACATTGAATTTTGATTATAAAAATCTTTACAATAAAATTTCAACAGTATTTACACCTGAAAGTAGTTAATAATTGTTCAATAAATAATATTAAAATATTATAAATAAATTTTAATCAAATGCATTTAAATTGTAGCAACTTCCCTTTAAAATTGTTAACTATAAAATTATATTAAAAAATTGCTAACCACATATAGAACAATAGTTTTCGAACTGCTTGTAGAATAAACAAAAAAAAAATTAAATTACCCTTGATGGTAATTTTTTGCCTTTTTTAATCAAGATTCTATGTTTTAATTTATTCAAATGGGGACTATTAAAAGACAATTTTCTTAAGCAATTGCATCTTCTTAACTGTATAGCATGATTTCTAAGTTTCATAATCTTTTATCTATTTGCCTTTATTTAATTTTCTTTGAATTACTACTTTTGATATTTGACTGACTTTCATATAATCCATTGAATAATTTTCTATCGCATAATTCATTAAGTGACAGTTTTAAATTATCTCAAATAGAAATGATAGATTTAAATGTACACGATTATAATCCATTGAATAATTTTCTATCATAATTCATTAAGTGACAGTTTGAAATTACCTCAAATAGAAATTATAGATTTAAATGAACACGATTATACTTATTTATTTTAATTAACATTTATACATTATCATACATTTTTAACATATTAATATGCATTTTTAAATGCATTTTATTAAACATAATTTTTATTACACTTTTTAAAAGTAACGTTCTTTTTAAGCCTTTGAACCAAGCCCATTATGCCCAGTGTATACAGCGACTAAATTTGCAGTAGTTGGTTTAACAAAATCGTACAGTGTAAGTAATATATACTTCAAAAATGTTATATTTTATGAAAATTTATTTTTGATTTTTATATTTCTCATTTAATATTTTTGTGTTTAATTAGTCATAATAGATCTATAAATAACTATTTTTATGTTTAATATATTTAATATAAATATTTTAGCTGTATATTATAACTGCATACTTTACAACTTTTTCAAGTTTTAATAATAAAATTATGTTGTTGATACAAATTTTAATAATTTTATCCATAGATAAGCAATTAAATTTTGAATTAAGCAACCGTTAATGAAATTTTTGAAAGTATGATGTTTGTCTTCATCTTTGTTGAAAATGGCAATATTTTTTACTTCTGATGTAATTGATATAATTTAAACTGCTAAGAATTTAGCATCAGATAAAAACAATGAAAAATTTGATACAGTTTTTTCAATATGATAAACCAAAAATATCCTTAGAAATCATTGAATAAATAAAATTTTGCACGGCATTGTTTCCGTTCATACTGATCGTGAATACTGATCTTATTTCCTATATATTCCTATATAAGTTCTAAAACTAATTGATTCATGTGAAAAATGTACTTTGAAAAATGATGAGGATAAAAATGTATCGCGCGCGATACTAGTGCTATATCCAACTAGTGCTATATCCAATTTCCAACGCTCATAGATGATGTCACAAATTTAAAAAATCTTAAGTTTCTGTTAATTTCATCCCCATTACGTCTTGCTGAAAACAAGTATGTGAGTTTTTAAATATATTTTATAAATTTTTTTTCTTTCCTGAAAAGTGCTAATATAATTTCTCTGCTTTCCTTAGTAAAAAACTGCCTATAAAGAATTTCATTAACTTTCCGAATCCCTAAATGAAGTTCGTTGATTTTTCAAGCACAAATTAAATTTAATGGCACTTATTTTTTTATATCCTATTTCTTAAAGAAATTTACTTTTCAAATTTGACACCATCTTGCAAGGTATAGTATGTTTTCCCTTAAAATCAGTTATTTTTTGTTATCTAAGCATGTAATTTTTTTTATCTTCATTCACATTATAACATTAGATTCAAAGCAATTTTGCATGAAATTTATAATCAAATTAAACATTTTTCAGATTTCTTTGCTTACTAATGTTGAATTTGTTGCTTTTTTTCAGTCTGCTTACCACTTTCAAAAGTCTGGAATCAAAGTTTGTGCCATTGCTCCAGATGTTGTAGATACACCAATGTATAAAAATATAGAAATAAATTCGCTCGATGATAAACTATTCGCAAAGGTGAAAAGGGGTCTAAAAACATTAAGGTAAAAATATTATTACTAAATGATTTTAAAGATTTTCTGCGTCACTAAACTATTAATTCAAAACAAATTAATAACTTCAATTTCTTAAAAAGGTTTTAACTTTTTTCAATACAAAATCCTTTACACTAAGTGATTACTTGCATTTGATGTTAAATATTAAGTATTCATTCAGTTAATAGAAAATATTAACAAAGGTAAACTATTAACTTGCTTTTCATGCAAATTATTAACCTTAATTTCATACTATGAATAATTTAAATGTTGCTTACAATATTCTTTTTTTATATTTACAGCCCAGAAGATTTGGGTGCTGCTTTACTGAAGATTCTTGAAGATGGCAAAAATGGCGCTATATTGAGAGTGCAGATTAAAAAAACTTATTATGTTTAATATTTAAAAATGAAACTTATCCATACTATTACTTTTAAAATTTATTCATCTATTGAAATACAACAATAACTTAATAATTCAATGTCTT
>JAPDSC010032296.1:0-15456 GCA_026290005.1 Latrodectus geometricus | reverse complement strand
ACTTAAAGTGAACTTGTTCTTTTATATAATTTTTGGGCATTATAGGTAATGATGGAAATTTCCACCATTATGCAAAGAAGGGTTAAATCATTTCCGGTCATGCTATTTTTAAATTGGTTTTCCTAACTGTTGGCTATGACCTCAACTTTGTTATTTTCAGAATATGCTATTTTGTGGTTTTTATTGTCATCGAGGGGTGGGATATAAATTGACTTTCTATTAAATTTACGTGCTGCTTGCTAAAGGGAGCCATCTTGGGGGGTTTAAATTTTCTAAATAGTTATTACATTTATTTTGATTGAATTCATAAAGTTCTTTTCTAATTTTACTGTTTAGTTTGTTAAATTTAGCTTTCTCCAGTTCTCTGCCACGTTTTCCTTGCTTTATTTCTATCTTTGATTAAAATTTTTATGCTTTTTGGTATTTCGTTAAAATTTTTATTTTTATTCTCTATTAATGCCTCCACGTGCGCTTCTTTAATTTTATCTGTTATTTCTTCAATTCTATTTTCCAAATCCGCAAAGTTATTTACTTTTGAGAAATTTAAGTTTTTTTTTTTTTATTTAAGTTGTCTTGAGATATTTTCCCAGTTCGTTTTTAAATTATTTTTTAATTTAGGATTAGGTAAGTTTAAATCAACACAAATCATTACAGGTTTATGGTCATGATAAGTCATCTAATTGATTGATTGATTGGGTTGGGTTTTGTGGCGCAAGGTCCAAAAAGGACAAGCTTCGCCAGGTAAGTCATCTAAAGATTCAGTTGTAAAGTTTATGTCCCTGGCTATTGCGGAATCAATTCCGTTGGCTTATGCATTTGAATATCTAGTTGGCGTATCGGGCGCGACTACTTGAAGTTTAGTTTTTTTCAACAAAACTGAAAAGGTGTTTGCCGTTTCTATTCGCTTTGGGGCAGTCCCAATATCTGTAATAAGTTAAAATCTCCTGGAAGAATTATTTCGTTATTTCACTTTAATAAATTTTCCATGTCTATTGTAAATATCGTGTCTGCTTGCGGTTGAACGTAAATAGATCCTGCAATAATCTTTAAATTTTCTTTGATGTGTATCTCTACGAGCGTTAAATCTATTTGCCTGAGTTGGGGGGGTTGGGATTTTTAATATAAATTGCAGTGCCTCCGTGTGTTGATTTTGCTCTGGGTGTGTGGTAAAAACTGTAATTTGCAATTTTAAGATTTTTGCCTGCGCTCAACTTAGTTTCTTGCTGTAAGATTAAATCGGGATTTGTATCATTAGCAAAGACTCTTAATTTTGAGATTTAATTTTTTAAGCTCACAGTTCCAGTGGCATATTAAAAAGCCATTTAGTTTTTTAGTTGTCATTATTGGTATTATTTGGGGTTCCTTGGCTGTTTTGCATGAAACTTACAAGTGTGAATAGTCTATTGGCCTGATTATCAATGCTTTCTAGTTTGCGTTTATTTCTTTTGAGTTTTGTCCAAACATGTTACTGATTATGTTGCAGAATCTTAGTACTTCTGTTAAATTGACTAGAGTGTTTTCATTTAGATACGTTTTCTGTGTTACTTTGTTGTATTTGTTTAGGGACATTTACTTCTGTTTGTTTTGGTTTTTCTGTTATTTAAGGCTCGGGCGTAACTAAAAATTTTTTTCCTGGAAGGGTTTTGGTTAATTTAGGGTCTTTTTTGAAGGTTTATATTATTATTACTATATTTTGGTTTGGGGGGGGGCCTTTTCGCATCCTAAATAATTTGTAGTCTGATCCCCTCCACAGTTAATGCATTTGGGTTTTTGCTCTATTGGTGGGGGCCTGCACATTTTAAGCAATTGGGTTGAATGTGGCACTGCGACGAGCCATGATTACATCCCTGGCAGTTGTAGCACTGAAAAGCACTACTCCTAGCCCGAAATGGCTCCACCGAGCACATCACACCACAACATTCCTTTAGTTTATAGATTTCCTCGATGTTTTCAGTTTTATAAGTTGAATTTGAAAGATTTGTGGGAGAACCGGGACTTTTGATCATTTAAGTTCTGTTTCATTATGTTGAAATTCAATTCAGTTAATTCCTTTGCTATGTCCTCAACTGGGGTATTTATTGCTAGCCCTTTAATTACAATTTTTACAGGTTTTTCATTAGCTTGGTGGATTAGAAAATAGTCAATTTTGTATACGTTTAAAAATTTTGTTAATTCCCTACGATTGTCAATAGTATTTGGAAAGACTTTAATATTTTCTCCTGTTGACTTCAATTGGAAATCATTTTTATCTAGCTTAGTGTTAATAGCTTTTATCAGGGTTTTTGTGTTAGTTTTAATTATTATGGGGGCTACTTTATTAGTTTAAATTTTGTCATTTACTTTTTTAGTTTTAATATTATTTTCGTCAGCTTCATTAGTTTGTTCTAGGTTTTTAGGAGGCTCCTCAACAGTTAAATTTGAAAATTTATTTACTGTTTTGACCTCACCTATTGTTTTAAATCTATTCGCTAACCTAATTTGTTCTTTTTTGAAACTCTCATTTTTGGTTTTTTCTTTAAGCCTCAGCCAATGCCTTTTATTTACAATTTCGAAATCATTTGGGTTAATTTTTGAATAGTCGTTTGAGTCAATGTCCGTTGATTTTGCACATTTTAGATTAGTTTCAATAATCATTTCCTCATCGCTACTGCTGGATATCTCATGGTTTTGATCATTTACATTTAATTTGGGTTTAGTTATTTTTGCTTCATTATTTTGTTAATTACCTGCCTGATTTGGGGGGGGGGGATTATTTTTCTGGCTAATTTTTTTTTAAAGTTCTTTAGGGTACAGGAGTCCTTAATAACTTTAGATTTAGTTAATTTCTTTTCAGGCAGATTTTTAGTTTTTAGTTTAAGATTAATCTGATCACTTTTTAGGGGGCACATACATTAAAAACAGTACATAAAACATCATTAACTTTAGAAACAACATTAATTCAAGAATTATCAATAAAACGTGGAACATTTGTACAGTCATCAATACATGTAACTTGCAAAACAAGGATCTTCTTTCAATCCAATAGGAATTGAACCCTTTTGGGGGATCAACATGAAGACTACAAGGAAGGCCATTCAAAAATGGGAAAAACAGGAGATGAACAAAGTTTGGCGTGACTCTCCTGGACAGAAACATGCAAAAAGCATGATTTTCAACTCATCTGAAAAAATTGCATCTGAAATTTTTAGACTCCCAAGATTGAAGACTCAAGCAATTGTAGGCTTCATTACTGGGCACTATCATTTCAGGAAACACCTTCATACAATGGGGCTTTTTAAGCAAGAACCAATTTATAGGAAATGCCACGCAGGGGTAGAATCAGCTCATCATATCCTATATGAGTGTGATGCTCTTGCCCTTACAAGATTCCCTACTCTAGGTAATCCATGTCCTAAAGAGTTACACCTAAACTCCATTGAGGGCCTATCAGACTTTATAAACAAAGTAGGTGACCCAAGACAATGGAACTAGGAAAAAATTGGGCTTGGAGCATGGTACAAAATGCAATAATGCAGATTTGCCACATATCTGACAAGCTCAAGAGAAGAATACAAGTAACATTGGAAATAACATTTATATTAGAAACATTTGAAGCAACATCGTTAGTAACTTGGTTAGTAGCCACTATGTCAAGAGAAACATCACTATATTTAACCGAGACACTGGAACTAGGGACATGCACATTGTCAGAGGAAACAGAGTCAGAAGAGCTAATAGAAACTAAGGAGTCATAGTATGTACATGCATTGTCAACAGAGTTAGGAGTGTTAAAAGAAACATCAAAATTGGAAAAACAAAAAAACTTGCACTGACCTCGTAGTTTGAAAGCATCTGCACTCAGCTTCTGGGTGAAGCGCTGGTAGGAAAGCATGCTACTGTCGAGTTCACTGTCATCGTGTTTCCACTTAGAGTCTTGGCGAGTTAGCTCCATCTCAATTCAGATCGCTCGGACCTGGCGTTCAGCTAAGAGCATCTCAGATTTGGCGCTCATGCACCACCTCTGGATGTCTTGCCGGGACAGAGTGCACGCTTCTCGTACATCTTCATCTGTTACAAAGAATCTCACATTAAAAGGCAGACAAGTCCAAATCAACTTCACCATCGTGTCACAGACAGTAATCAGAAAAAAACCAGTCCTTTTCCGGTTGAAAAAAAAAATTTATCCGCTTGTGCGGATTTCGTAAATTACAAATATACTAAATAAGATTCACACACACATAAAATGAATAGAAGAATAAAACTTTCGAAAATCACAAGGTCAAAAAAATCAACAAACGCTCCGCGAGCACTAACGCTGTAAATCAGGAGCTCTCAAAAAATACGAGCTTAGTCGGTGAAGTCAGAGTCCGGAATATCAGAAAAATGAATCAAGAATACTTAAATTTTGGGTTTACCAGTACTAGGTGCTGGTTGGCAGTTTATTTCAGAGAGGTACCTACATCTCTCGATCTTTAACCCTCCATCTGGTGCTGGAAAGAAGACTTGTGGCGATAGCTGTTATCTGATTGGCTGAAAGTTGCAGAAGGCTTTAAATGGGAGGGGCTTTTAAAAAATTAAGATTTTTATTTTTTATTTATTTATTTTTTTTTGAATATCAGTATTAAATTAATACATTATGCGGGAAATAACCTATAATTAAATTAAGCTTAGGGTAGGTTAAATTACTGTTGTTGATGAAAAATTAATTTTGGAGGCCATTTAATATGTTTAATGATTGTGAAGAATTTATCTACTGAGCTCTCTGATTCTCGAAGTTCATTTAGCGGATAACTTATAGGGATTCCTTTGAAGATTATAAGGATTCCTTAATTTAATTTCCTGGAAGAGTTGAATTAATTCAGAAAATTCATTTGCTAGGTTATTTTCTTGTGTTTCATAGATTGTTCTAAGTATTGTTCTGAACAATAATTGCATTTGAAAATCCTGGCCAAACTGGGTTGGATATAGTGATATTTTTTTTATCTTGCTGGGGAGATATTCTCCTAGACTTAGGCAATGCAGTGCACCCCTTATAACTAGCGGGATGAGTCCCATTACAGTTACAGCATCTAGGAGTTTCCATCAGTTACAGTTACAGCATCTAGTGTTGTGGGGACATGCACATTTGACACAATGAGGTGTCATATGGCAGATTTCTGAAGAATGGTTAAATCATTGGCAATTGTAGCAATGCATCACCGAATTGAGTCCTCTGTAGTGCTCTAATCTCACCACAGAAAGGTGGCAAAAAGAATTAATGTTGTAGACGCTGGCGCCATCTGTCGAGGGAGTTAGGTAAATTTGGAATAGTGGGATGAATTTTCCATTCTTGGGGTTTCTCATTTTATTTACATTGATAGGATGATTATTGATAGGATCATTGGCGATGTCCGTTGGGGAGATGTTAAGAGGAAGTCCTCGAATAACGATTTTTTTTTACCTTTTCATTACTGCTTTTGAGGAGAATGCATTCAATTTTTTTTTTCATTGAAATACGAGATCCTTTGAGCGTGAATTTCTTGAGAGGGAGGAAAGACTTTTATGTTAGAACCCAAAGTTCTTACTTCCAAATCAGATTGGATTGCTAATTTGATATTCACTATGAAGTTTGTGTGGCTTTCGCCATATCTAACAATTATTGGAGATGTTTTGTATTTCCATTGGGTTTTCTAAGTTCTTTTCAGAGTAATTTCCTGCACTCAGTTGTTGGAACTGATTTTGAGTACTGATGGGGACGGATTTAGCATTAAGAGGGGCTTTAACAGTTTTTTTTTGGGGTGGGGGGTTTAAAGATCACCTCAGAAATTTTCTTAACGCATGTTTTGGGCGCTCAATATTTACAATTTCAGGTTCTACACTTGTTGCACCATTAGCAATATTAACATTAATTGCATCATTTACATTCATTGTATCGATATCTTGGGGGAGGGGCAAATCAGAAACACTATAGTCACCTGAACTAGTAGTCTTTTCAGTTTCACTGAAGTTGAGCATATCCTGAATTGTTGCTTGGGCATCCTTTAGTATTGGTTTAGCGACTGGATTCGAACAGTTATCAATCTACGTATTCTAGGTGAGATCCTATAGTGTTGTATTTGCATTTCGCTCATGGTTAGTCGGTATTGGTTGCACTTAAAAGTGCTCTTTGTTCCCAAAGGGATAAAAACCGGAGCAAGAATAAACAGGAGACGAGCAATATTGAGGACAGAGCACAAAGTAACTGTGACCGAGATGAATCCCCGAATGAAGTAAATGAAGAAGAAAGTCTCTTGTGTATCATTTTCTCGAAGGCAGGCCGCAAACTCGGTAGACCATCCGATTGAGACACCGTCTTATGGTATACAAACCCCGTCTTATGGAGGTCTTAGTATGATATTGTAATCTGACGTCATGGATATTTTAAACCAATGAGAATTTGTTTACATTCCGGTTCCATTTCCGATTGCAATATTGAAAAAATATTATTACCTCTATAAAGATTTATAATTAACTCCTCCTCTTCAAATGTAAACTTGTAATAACTTGTACTCTCGATATCAACGTGGTATATTTTTCCTGCGGAAATTGAAATAAGCGCTGTCTCGCGGAAAGTTGCCAGACATTTCAAACCAGCTCGATATCCAGATTTGTCTCGCGCTCCGCCCATTTTTTTGACGTAGGTAAGACATTTGTGACGTCATTTGAGCTCTTGTGAATCTCGCGAGATCTTCGGCTTGTCTCTCGATGCATGTCTCATGCGATCATCTACGAATTTGCGGCCTGCCGAAAATGTTGGCCGTAAACACTTGAAACCTAAGAAACTTAAAGGACATTTGGAAACGCTTCATAGTGACTACGTCAACAAAACAACAGAATACTTCAAATTAAAATTAGAATAATTTAAAAAGCAAAATTCAATTTTTTTTTAAAAAATTTGTCTGTGAATAAAAAAGCTTTAACTGCATCTTACAAAGTTTCATATAAAATAGCCAGATGTAAAAAATCTCACACCGTTGGTGAAGAGCTTGTTTTGCCAGCAGCAACTGAGAGTGTAGAAACTATGTTTGGAGATAATTCTTCAAAACAATAGACCACATTAGTTGTGACGTCATATTGTTTCCAAACATTTGCTGTTAAGCGTCATTTATCATTGAAACTGCCATAGACTTAGGTGATAGATTTATAAATTGTTATTTTTGAAATTGATATTCATTAATCAAGGATAACGTGTTTGTTAAAACTTTTAACCTTTTGTTTGCTTAACCTTTGAATCTCGCTAAATTGTAGTCACAGTTAATCACCAAGCTGGGCAAAATCCAATCGTATTCTGGTTGCAACAGAACAATTTATTGTTCTGTGCCAACAAAAATCACCAATAAAATCGATAGCCAAACAAAAATCTCCAAGTTTATCAAGAAGGCTCTCTTAAATACAATATTAAACAAATGTTTACATTGTATTTGTTTGGAAACAGTTGTGGAAATGACGTCACACTAATGTCGTCAATTGCAGTTCATATGATTAAAATGATACTGTTGCTCGTCGAATGGGTGATAAAGCTGAAGATATACAGTGTCAGCTTTTCTTGAAGCTGCGTGGCAAATTGTTTTCAGTACAGATTGATGAAGCAATAGATAGTAATAAAGAAGCTCCTTTAATTGCCTATGTTAGATTTTGATAATATTCCAAACATAATATTTTAGAAGTGATAATATTACAGTAGTAGTAGAACTACTTTCCTGCAAACCAATAGAACTGAAAACAATAGCATTTGTATTATTTGATATTTTAAATGCCTTTATGAACGAGGCAAACATAAAATGGAAAAATTGTCTCGGAATATGCACTGTGATGGTGCTCATTGAATGTTCAAAAGATTTCAAGTGCTTGTAAGACAAAAATCGCATCAGTGCGTCTGAACACATTGCATGATCCACAGAGAAGCTTTAGCTTCGAAAGAAACGAATCCTCGACTGGATATTGTGTTAACTATGATTGTAACCGTAGTAAATTATATAAAAATGAGACCCCTGAAATCGAGAATTTTTTCCGCGCTTTGTAAAGACATGGGTTCAGCACATTCAGCACTATTATTTTATTGCGAGGCAAGATGGTTATCACGTGGGAAATTTTTGCAACGTGTTTATGATTTAAGAAAAGAAATTTTCTTATAAGAAGAAAACAGACCGGAAGTCGAGAATTTTCGCAAATGCTTATTAGTGATAAAATTAAGCTACTTCGACATATTCGAGAAATTCAATAACTTTAATCTTCAACTCCAAAATGAAAATATGTTGGATATCAGTAATAAAGAAAATGCTTTTTTGTAGAAAATTGGAATTGTGGAGCAGAAATTTAAAGCAAAAAAACCAAACAATGTTTGTAAATGTGGGTGATTGTATTAAAACTTACAAGTTTGAAGAAGAACATGTAGAAGTTATATTTGCAACCATTAAAAATCCTTTAGCCGTGTTGGCGAAGAATTTTAAAAAGTATTTTCTTGCTGACAACAAACTGATAGCAAGTTACGAGTGGGTTATTTATCCATTTCATAAGACTCTCAATTGATGAGGAAGAAAAATTCATAGACTTCTCGACAAATGGCGAAACAATTTAGTAATAAACCACTGTTTTAATTTTGGGCAGGAGTAGAAGGTTCTGCACAAAAAACACAAAGGCATTTTCAACATCCTATCTTCGTGAAACTGTATTTTCTGCTTTGGCTTCTTTGAAGACAAAACATAGATCGCGGTTAAATATTGAAACAGAACTGAGAGTGCCAATTTCGAATATTAAACCTTCCTTCGAAAAACTTTGCTCTGGAAGGTAGGCCCAAAGAAGTCACTAATAATTATTAAATTTATGGTAAAACTATAGGGTGTCCTTTGGCGCCATTCCTGTTCGCGCCGATTACAGTGCTAACAGGTATGATTGAACATTCAAAAATAACGCAACGTCCATTGGATTTTAAAAAATTTAGAAACGATAAGCCAATCAGAGCCTCGACTGGACCTAAACCAATCAGAACACGATTCGATTTTGCCCAACTTGGCGATTTTTTATGCACAACATGGCAAGAATCAAAGGGGCATCCTAAAGTATAGTCTAACCAAATTTATATTCCATTTAATATATTTTGATTAAGTAAGTTTATATTTAGTAAGATGTTTTAGTTTAATAAGTCATTAAATATGTCGAAAAGTATATTGTTTTCTATGTGTATGAGTGCTTTCCTTTCAACCAATTTATTAACCAACTTTTTAAAATATTTTCTCTTAAATATTTTCGCGTGCTCTCCCCACAGATTGAGGATCGCTGCAGTGAGCATACAGTTATCATTTAATTATTTTAAAATGTCAATACCCTATCACCCACTCAGATTTATGGAAGTTGTTCTTAGTTTGAAGAGACTGTACGTCGATTGTCCCTACAATATTTTTTGCTTTTATAGAAATAAAATCTTCTATTTCAGAATCGAACCTCTCAGATATATAGCCTGCAATTACTGACTTGTTAGGGCTTTTTTCTAGGAATATTCCAAAATTGTTGTTTGGATAATTAAATATGATTCATTTACTAATTATATTAAATGCAAAACTTCTCTTATTATTCACCAGCAACTTGCTCAGTATCACCTTCAACACTACTCATGGATGGTTCAAAGACAAATAATAATGTTGGTTGTGGTGTTTTAAATATCATTTTTGCCTATGGTCTCCATACTTTGTGTTGTATTTATACGGATGCAGCTACTGCTATTGTATATGCCCTTCAACATTCGACAATTAGATAGTACCGTAACTTTTGCATATACTGATAGTATGAGTATTTTAAAACAGTTGAGTATTCTTAGTCACATGGGAATTATTAGAAATGAAATGACGGATACAGCAGCAAAACTGACATCCATTATTTCATAAGTTCACTTTACAGATATTAAAAAGCTTGTCAAAAATATATCCTTTCATTGTGGCAAGAGATTTGGAATTCGCAAGTAAACAATAAGCTGCAACGCATAACCCCGTCCATTAAATCACTTCCTTTTTTAAAAGTACGGAATTTGACATCAAAGTGACTCGTCGCAGGATCGGTGACGAGATTTACACACTAACACTTTTACACGAAAATCCACCCCATTACTTAAAATGTAATGTTGCATAGTCCATCACTCATATTTTAATCGAATGCCCTGATTTTATAGATTATCGCTCATTTTCTTTTTTAACTCAGTACCTTTAAATTTGGAAATTTTACTTGGTCTAAATTCAGATCCTAATTTATTTTCCTTTTTACGTATTATAGGTTTATTAAGCAGTATGTTGTGACAATTTAGTATAATTTTGACATCTCTTACATTTTATCAGCGATTTTATAACCAAGTAAAAGTATACGGAATTGTAAAACTTGCGCATTTTGTCCGTAATTGGATCTTGCGCCATAAAATCAATCAACCTATGCCCTTTGATCCGAATGGTTTTTCGGTTTTAAATGGTAATCAGTTGGCCTAGCCTCAATCAGGATTCCAAACAACTTGTTGGCAGCTTACAAGCAAATTGTCTAAGATTATATAGAAGATATGTTCGCATCATTAACTTGCCACAGAGATTTAAACGTAGGTTTACTAGTGGTAACGTTAAGCCCAGGTATGGTTGTCTTACTACAGAAATGTCTGGAAAATTGATTGGATCACTAGCATTATGCCTGGAATATCAAGATGAGAGTTGTTGAAGTAAAGACAAAAACAGGCACTTATAAGAAATGTATCTCAAATATTTGTATTTTGCCAATTTTTGATAATCCCGTGTAAAGTGGCCCTTTATGTGAATTCAGAAGCAAGTATATTTAGTCTTTGTACTAATTTTAATATATTTGAGACCTTTATATGTTTTGAGGCAGGGAGTGTAACCGCAAGTCAACTGAAATATAGTGAATTTTAATAATTTTTAATTGTTTGCTGTTGATGTTTTGGAGTTTCAATAACATGTTTCATATTTGGAGTTTGTACCTCTTCAAGGAAAAAAAAAAAAAAAAATATTTTGAACTTTATTTTTAAAGGAAGCATTTTTTTTTTTTTTTTTGAGTACAAATTTAAGAAATGTAAAGAACATTGCGAAAAAAATTCAGGATATAAGAAATTTATAAGGTTTTTCCTCCAAGTATATGGTTTCCCAAATGGAAAAAACCCATGAGCCATTTTTAAAGTAAGCAGAGTTTCAGAAAGAAGTGAATTGCGGCATCATAATGAACTTTGCAGTGAGTTCAAATCACTTCAACAATGGTTTAAAATGTGAGCATTGTTCAAAAATTGAAATTAAACGTAGATAAAGTCTGTCAGAGATCAGTATCTTGATATAAATATTGTTACACAGGGCAGCCATTCTCAATGCAACTTAAGACAAAAGATGTACAGACAAATATAACTATTTAATATATATAGATTAGAATTGTAAAGAAATTAAACCTTAAATTTTTCATACCTTACTATACACCCACTGAAAATATCGAAAATGGAATTCTAATTTTGTACACAAATGAATGATTTAGAATAAAGATTGTTTAATATAAAAGCGAAGAAAATACATGAGAAGTAGAAAGAAATGTATTGTAAAATATAGGAAAAATAAAAAACGTAAATCTATAAAAGAATCTCTACCACAGTTACTTAAATTACAAATAACTAAAGTAACAAAAATAAGTTTAGTATTTTTAAAGAGTAAAAAATTTAATTAAGGATAGAAATCCTAAATAACTTTTTCTAATGTGTATTTTAATCACGTCTTCATAACAAGAAAATGGCTAAATGTCACTATTTAAAAATACGGATTCCCTTCAATTGAAATAGTACTGTACAAAAGCAAAGTTTAATTTTGTCATAAACAGAAAAACACTTGTAAGCATTATTGGCGGTTTGCATTAATATTTTAGGATAATTTTCAAATGAAAATCACTTTCTACATTGAGTTTTCTTTCCTTTTGCTTATAATTAAATTTTTCAATTGTTAAAACTAATTTAATCATAGAAAACCGATGGATAGTGGCAGCGTTTAACGCTCCCATGGCATAGATTCTCAGGCTGGGACAAGATCAATTCAGACTTTCATCCTTCAGTACATCAATAAAATTAAGTACCAAGCAACTAAACACTAAGGGTTTTGCGTTAAGCCGACTACTTAACCTCCTTTAACCGCTTGCCGGATTATCCCGAGTTATCTCGGGTACGTATATATTGCAGTTAATTATTATCCCGAGAAAACTCGGGTGAAGCAGAATTTGTCAGTACGATTTGTTTTATCACGTTTTTACTCGGCTTGGAAGAAATGAAAGGAAATATTCAGCTTTAACTGGCAGTTTGCCGTTTCATTGATTTCGCTGTACTTTTGGCGGGATTGGTCACGTGTTTCTCTATGGTATAGTATAAGACGGCTTGTGGATTAGTAATGTACAAAGGAGGATAATTGCATTACAAAAAATGAAATAATGGCAATGATGCCGTAAGAAGAGACCAGATACCATCGTACGGAATGTCAGGTATCACTTTGTGTTGTCCCTTGTTTAAAAAATCATCATACAAAGATTAATATTTAACTTTTTCCTCAATTGCCCGAGATAACTCGGGATAGTAAACTAATATTAAAACTACATGCTTTTACACCTGTAAAAAATTAAAAATTCAACTTAAAAGCTACATATTTTATTTTATTTTTTTCGTTTCTTTGTATTAAATAATAAAATGTGATGATTTTTTGCAATTTTTTTCAAAAAAATTTGTAAGGGAAAGCTGTTAACAATATGCTTTGCACCTTAGGGCTCTTGGTCATAAAAACACACGGACACTGCATGCCTTGGAGCACATATTGGCAAGTTTAATTTAATCATAAAAAATGTCAAAAATCTAGGGACATTTCATCACCCCTAAAAATAGTGGACAATTTACCAAAATCAATATGTTGTTGTTATTAATCTCCCATCTGGTCTCACTCCGTACAAGCAGATGGAAACTGTAGATCAATGAAACTATATTCATGATTTAAGTCAATACAAGAAGTGGACAAATTATAAGAAGCTTCTATTGTCCGAGAACTAGAGTACCATAAGGTAGAAGTCTGTCTCAGCTGCATGCCTGTTAGCGTTAATCGGGAATGATAGTGACCTTCTCACCTTGGGTGACCCCACGAGGAACGTATACTCCGGACATACATCACTCACTCAGCCCAGGAGCACCCCCTTGCTATGATGAGGCCATTAACATAACTAGGGATTTTAAGGGATAGAAATATAAACAATATTAATCAATTTAAAAGTAAAGTAGCACTCTGAACATCTAAATTGCAGCATTCAAATAAAGAAAAATGAAACATGATTGAGTTTATAGCATTTTCAGAAAGAATTTAAATTAATTTCAGTATAAAAAAGTTATCAAACAAACTACTTTTTTTTTTATAAAATAATACAAAATGTGAATCTGATAAATTAGACGAATTTATTAAAACAAAGATACAAATAAGGCAGGAATTATTTACTCACAAATAAATGGTGAATAATAATAACTTTAACTTTTTTATGAAAAGATTTAAATTGTGTAATATAATTTAAAAATAATAATACGAGTGCATAAAAGTAAATGAACAGAACTGCTGTTTGTTATTAGAATCTCGTAAAAATAAGAATTTCAATAATATATAAAAAAATATTTTTTTCAGTCCATATAATTTTTATCAGTGCATTTAAAATGTATACAAAAGTAATAATATTTTGCACTGACAACGCATTTTAATTTTCTCAGCATAATCATTATGATAAAAACTAAAATTATAAAGAAAACTATGAATTGATATTTTTCATTTTTCTAAATGAAACAATAGGTTATATCTGAAGCAGGTTTTATTTATAAGAAGTAATACTTAATTATGATTAATTAAAAAATGTAGTCACAAATTAATGACATTACGGAAACAATCATTTAATTTCACAATTCACAGATTAAAAAATTAATTTATTAAAATCAAAATATCAATACGAGCATTAAAGCAAATTATTGCAATAATTTCAAATAAACAAAGTTCACAAATCTTACTACACAGTTACACCAAATTATAACATAAATTTTTTATAATACTAGCTAATATAATTACACAGTGATAAAATATATGTTACTGAAAAAAAAATTGCAAACACTGTTTTCAACATATAAAATGATTCATAGAAATAGTAATTTTTATTTTTACCCAGGGAGTTAGATTAAAAATTTAAACAAGTTTTAAAATTTCAGTCAAATTGATTTTTTAATAAAACTTTATACAAAGAATATAATACTTTATACTATTTTCTATAAAAAAATAATCTAGAAAATACTCATAATTTAATCAATTGCAAATTAGCTTTATATTTTATTTAAATTTTCTTAATTTTTTAAAAAAATTCAAATATTATACTAACATTTCAAAATTTAACAAAATTCTATTTTTTCATCATTAAGTTTATTTACTCTTTTTCATACTGGATACAAATTTTCTATATTTTCAAACTGTACGCTTTCAAATCAATTTAAACTCTTCCAGATTCTGATTAAAAAGATAACATTAATATGTGCATAAAACCAACTTTTAGATCTATAAAGCGTTACTCTTGCAAAATTTAAATGAAGTGAACATTTCTTTTGTAAAAATCAGCAAGTGAAAATTTGAATAATGATAAATTTTAGATAAAACTTAAAGAAATAAAGTAAAATAATTCTCTATCCTTAATTAGGATATAACTGGGATAAACATTTCAGAGGAATCAATCTTTTTTGAAAAATTTTTTAACTTTCCAGTTAACCACACACTGTTTACATTTCAATGGGAACACATTTTTTGTTTATCTTTTTATATTTATAAATAAAAATTACTTATTTTTTTTTTCACAATCAACAATAATGATTAAATTTAAAAAGAAACCTCTGCAAAATATATTAAGATAAAAAGTTGAGTCAGAAATACAAAATTTCCAAGTGTGTTGAAACTTATACAATGCTATCAAAAAACAATAATGAATATCGTAATTGTTGAGCTTCTTTTGTTTGTTTTTGGCTCTACAGTAACTTTTTATAATAAAGGATTAATTTATTAAAAAGCTAAAGTGGATTCTGAACCTCTACAAATATCTCAATCTGAGAAGAAAATTGAGCCTGTGCACTGTTGAACAGATTACGACACTGCTTACCACTCAGTTGCTACCAGCTCAGAAAATAGTGATGAGTATTTAAAAGCATAGGCAAAACACCCAACTAAATGATTATGCTAAAGTTCTAATTTCAAAATTTTTATCATATAAAAAATTTCTAAATTTCTTATACATAGAAAAAAATAACAGTTTATAATTTTATACATTTCACAATCAATTGTAAAAGGAATAAAATTTAAAGTAACAATAGTCCGATTTGCAATAAGATATTTGTATAAAATATTTTTCAATTTGTAGCAGAAATTGCCTTTTCCAATTGATATTTAAAATACAATG